>JAAAKG020002872.1:0-21684 GCA_010014905.2 Druon quercuslanigerum | reverse complement strand
TACCGTGTCGAAAGCTTTTTCTAGGTCAACAAATGTACAGAAAACTTTTTTGCCCACTCTCAAACTCTTTTCTGTGAAATAAATATAAAATTTGTTGAAAGCTTAAAATTCGGCTTTTAATCCCTATAATTTCTATTAATTTCAATTTTATTATTGTAAATCCATGTGAATTTTTGTTAATTCCTGTAAATAATTTTGATGTTTTGTGGATTATTTTGAACTCTTGTGAATTCTTTTAAACTCTTGTAAAGTCTTAAAATTCTTTGAAATTCGTGTGAATTATTTTAAATTATTTTGTTTTCTTATACTTATTTGAAATCTTTGAACCCTTTTGAATTGTTTAAAAGTCTTGCACACTCTTTTGAATCCTTGTCAAATTTTTTAAATTCTTCTAAATCCTTTTGAATTTTTGTGAATTCTTTTTTTGTGAATTATTTCTTTATACGAAATCTTTGAATCCTTTTTAATTCTTTAAAAGTCTTGTAAACTCTTTTGAATTCTTGTGAAATCTTTTAAATTTTTCTAAATCCTTTTGAATCCTTTATATATAAGGATTTATACATAAGAGTTCCTTTTTGTGCATTTCTTTAAATTATTATGAATTCTTTTATATTCCTGAAGAGTTTTTTTTAAATTTGCGAATTATTATTGATTCCTTGAATTCTTCTAAATTTAAAAATTTTTTTAAATTCTTTGAATTCTTTGAAGCCTTTCGAATTCTTTTGAAATCTTAAAGACTCTATTGAATCCTCGTGTATTCTTTAAACTTCTTCTTAATCCTTTTGAACATTTGTGAATTCTTTTGAATTGTTGTGCATTCCTTTGAATTCTTTTGAATTCTTGTTAATTCTTGTGAATGCTGCCTAATTCTTTCACATACTGAAGTGTTCTTTTATATTCTTGTAGATTTTTTCGAACTATTAGTAATTCTTTAAATTCTTCTAAAATTTTGAATTCTTTGAAGCCTTTTGAATTATTTTGAAATCTTAAAGAATCTTTTGAATCCTCGTGTATTCTTAACATTCTTCTGAATCCTATTGAATATTTGTGAATTCTTTTGAATTTTGTGCATTTCTTTGAATTCTTGGGAATTCTTGGGAATTCTTGGGAATTATTTTTGTTAATTTTTGTGAATGCTGCCGAATTCTTTAACATACTTGCGTGTTCTTTTATATTCTTGTAGAATTTTGTTAATTTTAATGAATTATTAGTAATTCTTTAAATTCTTCTAAAATTTTGAATTCTTTGAAGCCTTTTGAATTATTTTGAAATCTTAAAGAATCTTTTGAATCCTCGTGTATTCTTTAACATTCTTCTGAATCCTATTGAATATTTGTGAATTCTTTTGAATTTTTTGCTTTGCTTTGAATTCTGGGGAATTCTTTTGAATCCTTGGTAATTTTTGTAAATGCTGCCAAATTCTTTCACATACTTGCATGCTCTTTTATATTCTTCTAGATTTTTCTAATTTTTGTGAATTATTAGTAATTCTTTAAATGCTTATAAATTTTTGAATTCTTTAAAGTCTTTTGAATTCTTTTGAAATCTTAAAGACTCTTCAAAATCCTCGTGTATTCTTTAAAATTCTTTTGAATCCTTTTGAATATTTGTGAATTCTTTTGAATTTTTGTGCATTCCTCTGAATTCTTGGAAATTCTTCTGAATTCTTGTTATTTCTTGTGAATGCTGCTGAATTCTTTCACATACTTGCGTGTCATTCTTTGAATCCTTCTTAATTTTTGAACTCTATGTTATCTTTAAATTCTTTTGAATTTTGTTGAATTCTGGCGAATTTTTTGAATACTTTGACTTCTTCTAATTATTTTGGAGTCATTTGCATTTTTTGAATTCTTTTGGATTCTTATGCATATTTTATAGTTCTTTTAAAATATTTCTTATTCTTGTGAATTCTTTTAAATTCTTTCACCTCTTTAATCAAAGGTAATCGCTACCTGAAATAGAATAATTTTTTCTACAATTTTATTAAATACGTAGTTCCTGTAAATATCTCGCTGCATTGAATCTAATATTTATAATTTATATGATGTTACTTATACCGGGTTATTTTTTTAACTTGAAACTTTCAAATATCTCGAAAAATAGGCACTCTATGAAAAAATGTTATGAATCAAAATTTAAAATCGGTTCCCCCGCGCCGACCCCTGGAGGTGGGGGTGAAGGCAAGTTCGAAATCTTAAATGGAAACCTATATTTTTTATCAAAGAATTCAAAGAAAGAATTCAAAGGAATTCAAAAAAATGCAAATGGATTCAAAAGGATTCAAACGAATTAATCAGCATTTAAAAAAATTTACAAGAATTCAAGATAACCAACAAAATTTAAAGAATTCAGAGAGATCAAATAATTAGAAAGAATTCAAAAATAATTCCAAAGATTTAAAGACTTTTAAACAAAATTCAAAGAATTTAGAAGAATACAAAAAAATTTCAAGTATTCAAAGATTTTTGAGTAAAATTCATAACAATTCATATAATTTAAAAGAATCTGAAGTTTTTGAAAATTTAAAGATATCAAAAGAGCTCAAAGAATTCGAAAGAATTCACAATAATGCAGAAGAATTACAAAGAATTTACAACATATGAAAAGAATTCACAATAGGTTAAAAGAATCCACAAGGAATCAAAACAATTTTCCAGAATTTGAAATAAGCAACAAGAATTCACAAGAATTCTTTTGAATTCTTTGAATTCTTTAGACATTTTTTTAAATTATATTAATTCTTTTGAATTTGACTCAAAAGTCTTTGAATCTTAAAAATCTTTTGAATTCTTATAAATTCTTTGAACTTTTTTCAAAAGTCTTTAAATCTTTGGGATTATTTTAGAATTCTCTAATTCTTTGAATTCTTTCGAATTATTTGATCTCTCTGAATTCATTAAATTTTTTGGGCCAACTTGAATTCTTGTAAAATTCTTTGAATGCTGCTAAATTCGTTTGAATTATTTTGAATTTTTGTAAATCTTTTCAAATTATTGTGAATCGCTTCGTTTTCTTATGCATCCTTTTGAATTATTTCGCATGCTTGTGAATTCTTTTTAATTCTTGTGAATTACTTTGAATTCTTGTACATTCCTTTGAACTCATGTGGACAACTTGAATTCTTGTACATTTTTTTAAATGCTGCTAAATTCGTTTGAATTATCTTGAATTTTTGCAAATCTTTTTAAATTATTGTGAATTGCTTCGTTTTCTTATGCATCCTTTTGAATTCTTTCGCATTCTTGTGAATTCTTTTTAATTCTGGTGAATTACTTTGAATTCTTTTACATTCCTTTGAACTCCTGTGGATTCTTTTTTTGATTTTTTAAAATTCTTTTGATTTATTTTTAACTCATTTAAATTATTTCAATTTATTATGCACTTTTTTTAGTACTTGTGAATTTTTGTCGATTTCTATAGAGCCTTTTGAATTTTTGTTAATTCTTTTGATTTTTTTTTGTAAATTCTTGTACATTCTTATAAACTCTTACCGATAAATTTTTAATTCTTTTGAATTTTGTTGAATTCTGGTGAATTTTATGCTTTGACTTCTTCTAATTATTTTGAAGCCATTTACATTTTTTGAATTCTTTTGGATTCTTATGCATATTTTATAATTCTTTTGAAATATTTCTTATTCTTGTGAATTCTTTTGAATTCTTTCACCTGTTAAATCAAAGGTAATCGCGTCCTGAAATATACTGCTTTTTTCTGCAATTGTATTAAATACGTTGTTCATGTAAATATCTCGCTGCAGTGAATCCAATATTCATAATTTTTATTATGTTACTTAAAACGGGTGATTTTTTTAATTTGATACTTTCAAATATCTCACACTGACCCCTGGAGGTGGGGGTAAGGGCAAGGAACTTCAATTTTTATCAAAGAATTCAAAGAAAGAATTCAAAGGAATTCGCGAGAATTCATAGGAATTCACAAGAATTCAAAAGAATTCAAAAGAATTTAGCAGCATATAAAAAAATTTACAAGAATTCAAGTAAGCCAAAAAAATTTAATGAATTTAGAGAGATCACATAATTCGAAAGAATTCAAAGAATTAAAGAAGTCAGAACTAATTCCCAAGATTTAAAGACCTTTGAACAAAATTTAAAGAATTGAGAAGAATACAAAAGCATTTCAAGGATTACTTGTAAATCCTTGTGAATTCTTTTTTATTATTTCAAAATCTTGAAAATTTTTTTTGAAATCTTGTGTATTCTTTTGAACTATTGTGAATTCTTTGTAATTCTTCTGAATTGTTGTGAATTCTTTCGAATTCTTTGAATTCTTTTGATATCTTTGAATTTTCAAAAACTTTAGATTCTTTTCAATTATATGAATTCTTTTGAATTTTACTTGAAAGTCTTTGAATCCTTGAAACTCTTTTGAATCCTTCTAAATTCTATAAGTTTTGTTTAAAAGTCATTAAATCTTTGGAATAATTTTTGAATTCTCTAAATATTTGAAAATTTTCAAATTATTCTGAATTGTTTTGTTTTCTTATGAATCCTTTTGAATTCTTTCGCATGCTTGTGAATTCTTTTCAGTTCTTGTGAATTCCTTTGAATTCGTTTGAGAATTCTTTTACATTCTTTTGAGTTTTGGTCAATAATTGTGAATTCTTTTGAGAAATCGTGGACATTCTTATAAATTTTTGTGAATTATTTGGAATTCTAGTCAATTATTTTAGATTATTGTTATTTACTTTGAGTTCTTGTGCTGTTGAATTCTTATGAACCATTTTGAATTCTTGTGAACTGTTTTGAAACCTTGCTAATTATTTTGAATTTTTGTAAAATATTTTGGAAATTTTTGAATTTTTTGACCTCTGAATTCTTTGAAGTCTCGCTGGCATACAGTGCAAACTCATTAAATTGAAAAGGAATAGGAATTCTAGAAGTATATTGCTTCCTGGAAAATGTTATCGATGCAAATAATCTGAATTCAGTCCGCAGTGCATATTTCCAAGTCTTATCGACAGAGAGGCGTTGGGTAGTAAAAACGGTCTCCCGACGACAATATCGGACACCAGTGTCGTGTAAAACGAGCGCCTTTGGAACGAGAACCGATAGAGGAGAAAGGGTGCGGACTCAGAGCATGTGTCTCGGTCTACCCAAGACAAGGTTTTACACACATACATAGTATATAGATCGTCGATCCACTATCAAAATCTCCTCTATCCTCTCTCTCTTTCCGATCACTTGACCATTTTCAACCTTTCTCTCAATGAAGCAGTGCCTCGGTAACACAGTTACACATCCATGATCAACCATCCGATCCTTCTTTTTCGGTCTCTTTCTTTCTCTTTCTTTCTCTTTTTATTCAGCTCCATAGTCTGAGAACACTCTCCCAATAAGGAAAGGTTCGATGATGATTCCTTTGAACTTGATGTTTATACAAAAAAATTATTCTCTAAAATATCCCCCTCCCATACTTTCCTTCTCTTACTCCTCCTTCTTTAACCTGCTTCCTCTCCTTTTCTATAATTCCCCTACCCACACTTTCGCTACTACTTCTAGTCTCCCTTCTTTAGTTACCATCCTTTTACCTATTTTTTCTTTCTCTAATTGCTCTACCCCTCTCGATACCAACCATCACCCTCTCCTTACATTTCTACATCCCACCATTGATTACCTTCTCCTCTTCTCACTTACCCTCTATTTAACCTTACCACATATTCCCTAAATACCTCTACTTTCTCCTCCTCTGATTTCCTTTACATCTCGCCTGCTAATTTCCTCTCAATTCCTCTACTTATTCCTCCCTGTACTTCCTACACTTTTACTCCCCTCGCTTCCCATCCCTTCCTCTTCCCGCAATTCCACTCCCAGAATTTCCCTTTCACTTACCATACTGCCACTTACCTCAATTACTCTTCACTATTCTTACTTCCCCTCTCTCAATTTCCCCTTACTTCTCCTACATCCGCTCTCCTCATTTCCGATTACTCCTCCTACACCACCCTCTCCTCATTCAATCTCACTCCTACTTCCACATCCCTCATTTTTCTAACTTTCACATCTCCTCATTTCCTCTCCCTTTACTTTTCATACTCCCAAGCTACTCATTTTCTTTCAGTAAAGCTTACTTGTTTTCCCTAACTTACATTACTCGTCCTTCCCTTATTTCCCCTCACTTACATGACTCGACCTTCTCTTATTTCCCCTCACTTGCCCTACTTCCCATTTCCTTACTTTCCCTCACGTCACTTCTTCACATTTCCCCCCTTTCCCACCAACTACTTCCCCTCACTTCCCTTTTCCTGTTCTCCTTACCAACTCTACTTTCCCTTCCTTCAGTTCACCCTACACCAATCGCCCTATTTTTTCACACTTCAACTACCTCCTCTTCCTTCGTTTCGTATCACTCTTCCTGCTAATTAAAAAAATCATAGAAAATGGGGATTTTTAGGATATCTTTATAATATTTGGCACAGTTTTTTTAACTTTTAATTTTAAGAAGGTTGTAGTTCCTTTGTGCATATCACATATTCTTTAGTTTTCTTTCTTTTTATGTTAATA
The DNA here is from genome assembly GCA_010014905.2 of Druon quercuslanigerum. Taxonomy (NCBI): domain Eukaryota; kingdom Metazoa; phylum Arthropoda; class Insecta; order Hymenoptera; family Cynipidae; genus Druon; species Druon quercuslanigerum. The sequence goes on along the minus strand of JAAAKG020002872.1, from coordinate 15,163 downwards.
AATTCGAATTGTTTGGTAGTGAATTATTTTCTAGAATTATTTTTTTAGAATCACAAAAAAATTACACAAAAATCTGCACGCTGCGCGGGCACATTCACATCGATCACAAGTATGAGCGCGCCTTTTGAATCTCGCGCTTCGCGCTCGATAATCTATTTATCTCATGTTACGCATTTGACCATTGTACTTTCCTCACGTTTTTGCATAGGACTTTTGAAATTAAATGTCAAACTATCGGTTGTGAATTCTCTTTCGTTAAAGCTCCTTTAACTTTAACGAACACATTTTCATTACATGTCTCATGGAAAAAGGTCAAAAGCAAATTTTTAGATCTAATAGAGGTTAAAAAAATTGCTATTAAACATTCTACTGTACCTTGTGTCTTTTTTAAAATTTGATTGTTTATTTCTTAATTTCATTTTTTACGATTAATACAAAAACGACGCATCTTATCAAAAAAATAATTCACAACAATTTGTCGATCTTTTTTTTAAGTCTTCATTTTTTCGTATCTTGTACAGTTTTTCAAAAAATTTTAATTTTTTTTTTTAGTTAATTTTTACGATTAAAACAAAAACTATGCGTAATATCAGAAAAAATATTTGTATCAAGTTTTTAGATCTCTTTGGAGTGAAAAACTTTAGTCTCTTCATTTTTTCCAAATCTCCTGTTGATGAATATCTTTTTATTCATTTTTTACATATCTTGTATAATTTCACCGAAAAATGTAACAAAAAATAATTTACAATAAATTTGTCGATCTTTTTTTGTTGAAGTCTTCTTTTTTTGTATCTTGTGCCGTTTTTCTAAAAATTCTAATTTTTTTATGTTGCTTTTTGCAACATTGGTATCTTAAACTGTTTTTCACAAAATGTTAATTTTTTTTTAATGTCACTTTTTTATGATTAAAACAAAAACTATGCATATTATCAGAAAAATATCTGTAAAAAATTTTTAGATCTCTTTTGGGTGAATAACTTTTGCCATAATTTTTTTTATTCTTGTGTTGGTTTTCCAAAAATTGAAATTTTTAATGTTATTTTTTACGAATAAAACAAAAACTGTGCGCTCTATAAAAAAAAAGATAAACAAGGAAATGACAAGTAAGAGTTTTATTAAAAAAATAGTTTCAAGAAAATTTGTTCATTTTTTCAAGATCAACATTTTTTCTTACCATTTTTTTTATATCTTGTATAGTTTTCCTGGAAAATGGCATTTTTAGTTACTGTATCCAGCTGAAAATTATAATACAGAAACCTCGGAGGTCCTGTACATGTTTCTAGACACAAACCTTCACACGATCCTGTACAGGGATACCTTGACGGTTCCTGTGCAGAAATTTGGCAAAGGAACCTGTACATGATCCTACAAAAGAAATTGTATGCCAGCTAACCTATGAATGATCCTGTACAGGTACCTTTACAAAGAGATTGAGGATTAGATTTACTCGAACTTGTTCTGACTCCTATACATGAACCTTAATAGGAACTAATCAGCGAGGGTTCGCTAGTAGCTTGGCTCTCTCGATAGCAAGTTTGATCTTTTTGTAAAGGACCCCATACATGTTTCTGTACAGGTATCCAGGCCTCAATTTATTTCGCAATGAAACCTGTTACAGGTACCTATACTCGATCATTCAAAATTGCCTTTGTTGGTCCAGATCCATTGCAGGATTAAGTAAAGTTTCATTCCCCTTATTCCTGCACAGGTATCATTAAGATCACCTGTGCAGTCTCATGCGGAGAAACATTTCAAGGATCCACTAAGTTACCTGTACAGAAATTTAGTGAAGAAAGCTATTCATGATGCTGCAAAGGAATCTGTATGTAAGCTAGACTTTGGATGAGGCTGTACAGGATCCTTCACAGAGTGATTTGAGACGAGGGTTGCTATACAGGAACTTGTTCAGGATACTATACATGACCCTGTATAGGAACTAATCCGCGAGGATTCGCTAATGGTTTGACTCTATCGAGAGTAAGCGAAGGCTTTCTGTAAAGAACCCCACAGGTGTTTGTGTACAGAAACCCGCGCCTCAATTTTTTCGCAAAGGAACCGGTATAGGTACTCGGTAATTTAAGGGTTCCTTTCTCGGTGCAGGTTTCATTGCATTGTCTAGAAACATGCACAGGATCATCTAAGGTTCCTGTACAGGAATTTCCAGAAGGGAATCTCCATTAATATTTTTTAGAGGACTTCTGGTACTTCCAGGTTTAAAAATGTAGAAACTAATCCTAAATTGTTGAACTTATGATTCATAAGATTCACATCAGCACTCCGTAGAATTTATGACCTTTCGGATAATAACTGCGACACATAAACTCCGGAAGCTGTTTTGAACCATAAAAATGTGAGTCCTTGAGGCAAGAACACTTTTTCTCTTTAAGAAATAATAAGTAGGATCTGCCGGCAGTTTTAGAGCAATTCCTTATAATGCTCACTTAAACCGATCGTAAAACTTTGAGAACAAGTGGAAAGGGAAGTTTTAACGAATCACGAGGGAGCAAAAAATTATATGATGATGAAATTGCAAATTGAGCTGGACTAGATTTATGGGAACTAACATGCTGCTAAGTCTTATCGACCAAGTGAGCTGTACATATCGTATGTACTTAACGAGAGGATTAGGATAGTTGCTATCAATATAGCCATCCGTATTTTACCTGATTATGATTTTATGAGACATTACTGAAAGACGGCTTGCTTTCGCCGAATAAAGATCTCGTTTTCCCCGATGAGTTTACTTAGCTAACTTTATTAGCGGAGAGATGATTCAAGCAATATTAGCCGCAGGCTCTTGGATGGAATTTATTTTGTCGGAAACGCATAAGGCGCTCCAGAGGAAAATGTCGATCAAAAAGTACTTTGAGTTAACTGCTCTTGAAAAGTTTCCCCCTTAAATGACAAGATGGCGACTGTTTTTCTGAAATTTTTGGAAATCAATTTTCTCGAAAATTTCACTCTAGATTTCTTTTTTCTTTTTGAAAACTAGATAGCAATCTGTACTGCATTAGGGTGGTGCACAATTTTTCTCAAATGCATTGCAACAACTTTTATATTACTCTTATCTTTTTAAATTATTTCGAATTCTTGTGAATTCTTATTAATTCTTTTCGACTCTTACGAACTACTTGCAATTTTTTTTGATTTTTTTCAATTTTTATAATTTATTTTTATGGTTTTTTAAATTTTTTACCTCTTTAGAATCTTTTGAATTCTTGTCTATTTGTTTGAATTCTTATTCATGCTTTTGAAGTCTTGCGAAGTATTTAAAATCTATGTAAATATTTTGAATATTTTTACGACTTTGAATTCTTTTAACTTATTAAGAATTTTTCGTTAAATTTTTTATTCGTATGAGTTCTTTAAAAAATTTTGCGAATTATTAAAAAAATTTCTAGATTATTTTGAATTTTGCGAATGTTTTTTTAATTTTGTTCAATCTTTTTCATTTCTACGACACTTTTAAATTCTTTTACTTCTTTCCAATTTTTTATAATTTTTTAAATTGTATTATTTATTTAGTAATACTATTTATTTAATTAATAAACCTACTATCCATAAAAATATTAAAAATGGGTGTAAACTATTTTGTATTTTTGTAAAATTTTATTAATTATTTTGAATTCTTGCAAACTGTTTAAAATTTTTGTGAATTCTTTTGAATTCTTTTTTTTTTTGAATTCTTATGAATTGTTTTGAATGATTATAACCCTTTAAATTATTTTAAATTCTTGTAAGTGGATCTTAATTTTTTGAATTCTAGTGAATTCTTTGGAATTCTTTTGAATTCCTCTTAATTCTTTTGGATTCTTTTTGAATTTTTGTCAATATTTTGAATATTTTAACGTCCTTAAATTCTTTTAAATTATTAAGAATTTTTGTTACTTTTTTAATTCTTATGAGTACTTTTAAACTTTTGCGAATTATTAAAAAATTTTGTGGACTATTTTTAATTTTTTCGAATTTTTGTAAATTTTGTTGAATCTTTTTTAATTCGCTGACTCTATTAAATTCTCTTTAATTCATTTCAATTTTTTCTAATTCTTTTAAATTGTATTATTTACTTATTATTACTATTTACTTAATTAATGAACCTAATATCCAGAGAAATATTAAAAATGGGTGTGAACTATTTTGTATTTTTGTAAAATTTTATTAATTATTTTGAATTCTTTTAAATTTTTTTTTAGAATTTTTATGAATTGTTTTTAATAATTATGCCTCTTTAAATTATTTTAAATTCCTGTAAATAGATTTTAATTGGTTGAATTCCTGTTAATTCTTTTGAATTCTTTTGAATTCTTTTGAACTCTTTTGAATTCTTTTGTATTCTTTTGAACTCTTTTGAACTCTTTTGAACTCTTCAGAATTCTTTTGAATTTTGAATTTTTGTCAATATTTTGAATTGTTTGCCTTTGACAATTCTTTTAAATTATTAAGAATTTTTGTTACTTTTTTAATTCTTATGAGTTCTTTTGAATTTTTGCGAATTATTAAATAAATTTTGTCGACTATTTTGAATTTTTAGAATTTTTGTAAATTTTTTCCTTTCTTTTTCAAATCTTTGACCCTTTTAAATTTGTTTTTATTCTTTCCAATTTGTTCTAATTCTTTTAAAGTTTAATGAATTCTTTTGAATTCTTTTTTTAGAATTCTTAAAAATTATTTTGAATGATTATACCTCTTTAAATTATTTTAAATTCTTCTGAATAGATTTTAGTTATTTTAATTCCTGTGAATTCTTTTGAATCCTTTTTGAATTTTGAATTTTTGTCAATATTTTGACTTTTCTACCACTTGTAATTCTTTTAAATTATTAATGAGTTCTTTTGAACTTTTTCGTAGGAATAAAAATTTTCGTGAATTATATTGAATTTTTTCGAATTTTTGTACATTTTTTAAAAAATCTTTTTCAATTCTCTGACCCTTTTAAATTATTTTTAATTGTTTCTAATTCTTTCCTAATCTTTTACATTTTATTATTCATTTATTATTATTATTATTTAATTAATTATCCTAATATCCAGAGAAATCAAAAATGGGTGTGAACTATTTTGTATTTTTGTACAATTTTATTAATTATTTTGAATTCTTGCAAAATGTTTTAAAGTTGTGTGAATTCTTTTAAATTTTTGTTATTTGTTAGAATTTTTATGAATTGTTTTGAATAATTATACCTCTTTAAATTATTTTAAATTCTTGTGATTGGATTTTAATTTTTTGAACTCTAGTGAATTCTTTGGAATGCTTTTGAATTCCTGTGAACTCTTTTGAATTATTTCGAATTCTTTTGGAATTTTATATTTTTGTCAATATTTTTCAATCTTTATCAATTCGTTTACCCTTTTAAATTCTTTTTAATTCTTTCCAATTCTTTCTAACTATTTTAAATTTTATTATTTATCATTATTATTTACTTAATTATCCTAATATCCAGAGAAATATTAAAAATTGGTGTGAAATATTTTGTATTTTTGTAAAATTTTATTAATTATTTTGAATTCTTTCAAACTGTTTTAAAGTTTTGTGAATTCTTTTGAATCCTTGTTATTTTTTAGAATTTTTATGATTTGTTTTAAATAATTATACCTCTTTAAATTATGTTGAATTCTTTTTGAATTTTGAATTTTTGTCAATATTTTGAATGTTTCACCACTTTGAATTCTTTGAAATTATTAATAATTTTTGATAATTTTTTAATTCTTATGAGTACTTTTGAATTTTTGCGAATTATTAAAAAATGTTGTGGACTATTTTGAATTTTTTCGAATTTTTGTAAATTATTCTTAATCTTTGTCAATTCGCTGACCATTTTAATTTCTTTTAAATTCTTTCTAATTTTTTCTAATTCTTTGAAATTTTATTATTCATTTATTATTATTAACTTTATTAATTATCCTTATATCTGGAGAAATATTAAAAATGGGTGTGAACTATTTTGTATATTTGTACTTTCGTAATTTTGTATTTTGTACATTATTTTAAATTATTGAGAATGGATTTTAATTTTTTGAATTCTAGTGAATTCTTTGGAATTCATTCGAATTCTTGTGAAGTCTTATTAATTCTTTTCAATTCTTGCGAACTACTTGCAATTTATTTGATAATTTTGAATTTTTGTGAATTATTTTTAAGGTCTTTGAATTCTTATTTATTCTTTTAAGTCTTGCGAAGTATTAAAAATTTTTGTAAATCATTTTGAATTTTTATGAATATTTAAAATTGTTTACCACTTTCACTGCTTTAAAATTATTAAGAAATTTTGGTAATTTTTTTAATTCTTGTGAGTACTTTTAAATTTTCGCGAATTATTAAAAATTTTTGTGGACTATTTTTAATTTTTTCGAATTTTAGTAAATTTTTTGAATCTTTTTTAATTCGCTGACTCTATTAAATTCTCTTTAATTCATTTCAATTTTTTCTAATTCTTTTAAATTGTATTATTTACTTATTATTACTATTTACTTAATTAATGAACCTAATATCCAGAGAAATATTAAAAATGGGTGTGAACTATTTTGTATTTTTGTAAAATTTTATTAATTATTTTGAATTCTTTTAAATTTTTTTTTAGAATTTTTATGAATTGTTTTTAATAATTATGCCTCTTTAAATTATTTTAAATTCCTGTAAATAGATTTTAATTGGTTGAATTCCTGTTAATTCTTTTGAATTCTTTTGAATTCTTTTGAACTCTTTTGAATTCTTTTGTATTCTTTTGAACTCTTTTGAACTCTTTTGAACTCTTCAGAATTCTTTTGAATTTTGAATTTTTGTCAATATTTTGAATTGTTTGCCTTTGACAATTCTTTTAAATTATTAAGAATTTTTGTTACTTTTTTAATTCTTATGAGTTCTTTTGAATTTTTGCGAATTATTAAATAAATTTTGTCGACTATTTTGAATTTTTAGAATTTTTGTAAATTTTTTCCTTTCTTTTTCAAATCTTTGACCCTTTTAAATTTGTTTTTATTCTTTCCAATTTGTTCTAATTCTTTTAAAGTTTAATGAATTCTTTTGAATTCTTTTTTTAGAATTCTTAAAAATTATTTTGAATGATTATACCTCTTTAAATTATTTTAAATTCTTCTGAATAGATTTTAGTTATTTTAATTCCTGTGAATTCTTTTGAATCCTTTTTGAATTTTGAATTTTTGTCAATATTTTGACTTTTCTACCACTTGTAATTCTTTTAAATTATTAATGAGTTCTTTTGAACTTTTTCGTAGGAATAAAAATTTTCGTGAATTATATTGAATTTTTTCGAATTTTTGTACATTTTTTAAAAAATCTTTTTCAATTCTCTGACCCTTTTAAATTATTTTTAATTGTTTCTAATTCTTTCCTAATCTTTTACATTTTATTATTCATTTATTATTATTATTATTTAATTAATTATCCTAATATCCAGAGAAATCAAAAATGGGTGTGAACTATTTTGTATTTTTGTACAATTTTATTAATTATTTTGAATTCTTGCAAAATGTTTTAAAGTTGTGTGAATTCTTTTAAATTTTTGTTATTTGTTAGAATTTTTATGAATTGTTTTGAATAATTATACCTCTTTAAATTATTTTAAATTCTTGTGATTGGATTTTAATTTTTTGAACTCTAGTGAATTCTTTGGAATGCTTTTGAATTCCTGTGAACTCTTTTGAATTATTTCGAATTCTTTTGGAATTTTATATTTTTGTCAATATTTTTCAATCTTTATCAATTCGTTTACCCTTTTAAATTCTTTTTAATTCTTTCCAATTCTTTCTAACTATTTTAAATTTTATTATTTATCATTATTATTTACTTAATTATCCTAATATCCAGAGAAATATTAAAAATTGGTGTGAAATATTTTGTATTTTTGTAAAATTTTATTAATTATTTTGAATTCTTTCAAACTGTTTTAAAGTTTTGTGAATTCTTTTGAATCCTTGTTATTTTTTAGAATTTTTATGATTTGTTTTAAATAATTATACCTCTTTAAATTATGTTGAATTCTTTTTGAATTTTGAATTTTTGTCAATATTTTGAATGTTTCACCACTTTGAATTCTTTGAAATTATTAATAATTTTTGATAATTTTTTAATTCTTATGAGTACTTTTGAATTTTTGCGAATTATTAAAAAATGTTGTGGACTATTTTGAATTTTTTCGAATTTTTGTAAATTATTCTTAATCTTTGTCAATTCGCTGACCATTTTAATTTCTTTTAAATTCTTTCTAATTTTTTCTAATTCTTTGAAATTTTATTATTCATTTATTATTATTAACTTTATTAATTATCCTTATATCTGGAGAAATATTAAAAATGGGTGTGAACTATTTTGTATATTTGTACTTTCGTAATTTTGTATTTTGTACATTATTTTAAATTATTGAGAATGGATTTTAATTTTTTGAATTCTAGTGAATTCTTTGGAATTCATTCGAATTCTTGTGAAGTCTTATTAATTCTTTTCAATTCTTGCGAACTACTTGCAATTTATTTGATAATTTTGAATTTTTGTGAATTATTTTTAAGGTCTTTGAATTCTTATTTATTCTTTTAAGTCTTGCGAAGTATTAAAAATTTTTGTAAATCATTTTGAATTTTTATGAATATTTAAAATTGTTTACCACTTTCACTGCTTTAAAATTATTAAGAAATTTTGGTAATTTTTTTAATTCTTGTGAGTACTTTTAAATTTTCGCGAATTATTAAAAATTTTTGTGGACTATTTTTAATTTTTTCGAATTTTAGTAAATTTTTTGAATCTTTTTTAATTTGTTGACTCTTTTAAATTCTCTTTAATTCATTCCAATTTTTTCTAATTCTTGTAAATTGTATTATTTATTTATTATTACAATTTATTTGATTATTGAACCTAATATCCAGAGAAATATTAAAAATGGGTGTAAACTATTTTGAATTTTTTTTTAAATTTATTAATTATTTTGAATTTTTGCAAACTGTTTCAAAGTTTTGTGAATTCTTCTGAATTCTTTTTTTAGAATTTCTATGCATTATTTTGAATGATTATACCTCTTTAAATTATTTTAAATTCTTGTGAATGGATTTTAATTTTTTGAATTCCTGTGAATTATTTTGAATTCTTCTTGATTTTTGAATTTTTGTCAATATTTTGCATTTTTACCGCTTTAAATTCTTTTGAATTATTAAAAATTTTTGTTATTTTTTTAATTCTTATCAGTTTTTTGAACTTTTTCGTAGTAATAAAAATTTTTGTGAATTATTTTGAATTTTTTCGAATTCTTGTACATTTTTTAAAATCTTTTTCAATTCTTTGACCCTTTTAAATTATTTTTAATTCTTTTCAATTCTTTCTTACTCTTTTAAATTTTATTATTTATTATTATTATTTAATTTAACTCTATTGAATTCTTTGGAATTCTTTTGAATTTCTGTGAATTCTTTTGAAATCTTTTAAAGTCTTTTTGAATTTTGAGTTTTTGTCAATATTTTGAATTTTTTACCACTGTGAATTCTTTTAAATTATTAAGAATTCTTGTTATTTTTTTAATTTTTATGAGTTATTTTTAATTTTTTCGTAGTAAGAAAAATTTTTGTGAATTATTGTGAATTTTTTCGAATTTTTGTACATTTTTTTTTAACTTTTTTATTTCGTTAGCCCTCTTAAATTCTTTTTTATTTTTTCCAATTTTTTCTACCTCTTTTAAATTTTATTATTTATTTATGATTATTATTATTATTATTTAATTATTCTAATATCCAGAGAAATATTAAAAATGGGTGTAAACTATTTTGTATTTCTGTAAAATTTTATTAATTATTTTTAATTATTGCAAGCTGTTTTAAAGTTTTGTGAATTCTAGTGAATTCTTAAGAATTCTTTTGAATCCTTTTGAATTCTTGTGCGTTTTTTGAACTCTTCTTAGTGTTTTTTAATTTATGTTAACTTTTTTACATTTATTTGAAATATTAAAAATTTTTGTGGATTATTTTGAATTTTTGTGAACTCTTTTGAATGTTAGTGAATTCTTTTACTCATGTGAATTCTTTTAAATCCTATTAAATGCTTGCTAATTCTTTTAAATTCTCAATCATTCTTTTCAATTTTTGCGAAATATTAAATTTTTTAAATAATTATCTTAATATTTAAAGGACTATTGAATTTTTTTGCGAATTATTATAAATTTTTTTTTTTAATTTTTTGACCTCTTTGAATATTTTTTTTAAATTCCTAATAATTCTTTTGAATTCTTGCTCACTATTAAAAATTTTTGTGAATAATTTTGAATTTTGTACCCTTTGCATTCTTTTAAATTCTTGTTAATTTTTTTGAATTTTTATTAATTATTTTGTATTCTTGCAAAATGTTTAAAATTTCTAAAAATTTTGTTGAATTCTTGTTTTTTTTTTAGAATTCTTGGGAACTACTTTAATTTTTTGTCATGTATTTTGCATTTTTGTGAATTTTTTGGAAATGGAATATAACAGAATAGACAAGAAAAGACTTGAATAAAATTGAATGAAATAGAATAAAATAGAAATACATAAAATGGAATGAAATGGAATAGAATAGAGTAGAATAAAATAGGAATGGATATAATTGAATAGAATAGAATAGAATAGAATTTGATATGATAGGATAGGATGGAATAAAATTCCATTCAAAAATAGATCTAATATGCAGTAAAAATAAAACTGAAATCACACGTCAATTAATATGAAAACCCTGCTTGTTTTAATTACCTGTACTTAAATTAAAAACCACATATTATGAGACTTCTTTTTAAGCCTCAACATAACGGTCGAGAGTATATGGACCGCCAATCACGTCTCTTTTCATGAAGCACTGGTTTTTTACCTTCTCACATTTTTCATTAGTGTCCTGAAAATAGTCTAGCTGTTTTATCTTAATGATGCAACTTTGATTAAAATCTTTCATAAGTCACGCAATGCTTTTGCCTTTAATTAAATAACTCAGACATAAAAATTATAGATAATTGCAATAATAAGGTGATATAATGATGCACAAGAATTACAAATCTATTCCATCTTAATTTTTTTCTCAAGAAAAACTGGCACAAATTCAATATTTCAAAATAAGTCAAACTTCTCAGTTACAACATTTTATTTTAATTTTTGATTTTATTGTACATTTTGAAAATTTTATTGCACATTAATTAAGGATAAAACTTTGCATAATTTATACAAGCCCCTTATGCAAGCACCTTTCAATTAAGGCAGTTTTAGTCCCATCGTATACTATAAAGCATTTCTAAAAAATACGAACAAAAAATTGCAGACTTTTAATCGATAGAGTGTTAACTCTCTGTAACTTCAGCTAAACATTATAAATTACCACAATAATACTATCGCATTCCTGCCATCTTTCTATTATACCTTTTTCCTATCCTTTTCCTATCATTTTCCTATCCTTTTCTTATCATTTTCCTATAATTTCCCTACCCTTTTCCTGCCTTTTTCCTTTCTTTTTCTTTCCTATCATATCCTGTTCCTGTCCTCTTCTTGTCCTCTTCCTTTCCTATCCTACCCTATCCTATCTTATCTTCCCTATCCTATCTTATCATATCCTATCCTATCTTATCCTATCTTATCCTATCCTATCTTATCCTATCCTATCTAATCCTATCCTATATTATCCTATCCTATCTAATCCTATACTATCTTATCCTATCCTATTTTATCCTGTCCTATCCTATCCTATCCTATTCCATTATATCATATCCTATAATATCCTACGATATGATATCCTCTCGTCTCATATATTATACTATCCTATCCTGTTCATTTTTATCCTATCATATCATATCTTATCCTAGCATATCATATATTTCTATCTTTTTCTCTTCCTATCCTATGCTTTCCTATCCTATCCTATCATTTCCTGTCGAAAAATTTCCTACCTTATCGTATTCCTACCCTCATCCTATAATATCTTATGCTAGAATGCCCTGTCTTGTCCTATTATAATCTATCATATCCTATCCTATTATATCTTCTCATATCCTATCCTCTTCCTATCCTATCCTATCATATCCTAGCCTATCCTATCGTTTTCATATCCTCTTTCTATCCTATTCTATCATATTATGTAATTATATCCTTTCCTGTCTTATGCTATCATATCCTATCCTATTATAACTTATGCTATCTGATCATACCTTACCTTATCCTCTTCCTATCTTGTCTTTTTTCTATCCTATCCTTTCCTCTTGTATCCTTTTCTTGTCCTCTTGTTATCGTCTTTCTATCCTAACTTATCCTATCCTATAATTTCCTATCCTATCGTCTTCATATCATCTTCCTATCCTATCCTCTCCCGTCTTATCTTATCCTAACCCACTGTATCCTATCCGATATTATACTTTAATTCCCTATCCTATCCTACGCTTTTCTATCTTCTCCTCTCATATAATATCCTATCATTTCCAGTCTTATCCTATCATATCATGTTACATCTTATCCTATCATATCATATATTACCCTATCCTCTTTCTATCTTATCATCTTCCTTTCCCTCCTTTCCTATCCTATCCTATCGCATTCCTACCCTCTCCCTATCATATTTTATACCATCATGCCCTGTCTTATTCTTTTATAACCTATCATATGCTATTCTATTATATCTTATTCTACCCTATCTTATCTGATTCTATCCTTTTCTATATAATCCTCTTCCTATCATATCCTCTTCCTATCCTATCCTATCATTTTCGTATACGCTTCCTATCCTCTTCTATCCTATATTATCATATGGTGTGATCATATCCTGTCCTGTCTTATCTTATCATATCCTATCATGATCCTATTACATCTTATCCTACTATATCTTATCCTATCTTATCATACCTTACCCTACCCTCTTCCTACCTTATCCTCCTCCTATCCTACCATATTCGTATCTTATCATTTTCTCTCGTATCCTCTTTCTTTCCTCTTCTTATCCTCTTTCTATCCTAGCCTATCCCAGCCTATTCCACCCCTTTTATCCTATCATATTCTATCCTATCCTCAATTTCCTATCCTCTCGTCTTCATATTATCTTTCTATCCTATCGAATCATATATTTTCCTATCCTCTCCTATATTATCCTAACCTATCATATCTTATCATATCCTGTTTCTATCTTATCCTTTTCCTGTCCTATCCTCTTCCATTTCTCTTCTTTTTTTCTTCTTATCATCTTTTTATCCTATTATATTCCTATCCTATCGTCTTTCTATGTTATCCTCTTCCTATCTTATCCTCTTCGTGTACTATCTTCTTCCTATCGTACCCTATCCTTTTCTATCCTGTCATCTTTCTATCCTATCCTATCATTTCCTATCGAATCCTATTTGTATCCTATTCGTATCCTATTCCATCCTTTCCTATCATATCCTTTTCCTTTTCTCTTCTTACCCTTTTCTTCTACTTTTTCTATCCTATCCTATCATATCATATCGTAACCTATCCTAGCATATCATATCTCTTTCCTAACCTATCCTATCCTGCCCTATTCTATCCTCTTCATTTTCTCTTTTTACCCACTTCCTATCCTATCTTATCATATATTATTCTATCCTATTCTCTTTCTATGCTATCCTCTGCATATTCCGTCTTTTCCTATCATCTTCTATCCTATTCTCTTTCTATCCTATCCTCTGCATATTCCGTCCTTTCCTATCATCTTCTATCCTATCTTATCCTTTCCTATCATCTTCTAATTAATTATTATCATCTTTTGGACCTACAAATTCAAAACTCTGGAAAAAATGTTCTTTATTGACTGAAAAACTTTTCTTGGTACTAAATTCGTCTTTTTGATTTATAAATTCATCTCTTTAGTAAAAATTTTATTTTTTTGGTTGAAAATGCAACTGCTTAGCTGAAAATCAATCGGTTTTGGTTGCGGATTCAACCACTTTATTAAAAATTCGTCAAACTCCCTGTACGATGCAACATTTTTTTTGAATAACCGACTTTATCCCGACCAATAAAACTTCTTGGCTTAAATTAAATTAATTTGATAATTTAATAATAATTAAATAATTATTTATTGAAAATTCTTCATTTTTTATCAAATTTTTTCATCGTCTTCCAACCCTCTTCCTCTCCTATCCTATCCTATTATATCCTATCCTATCCTATCCTATCATATCCTATCCTATACTAACCTATCCTATCCTATCCTAACCTATCCTATCCTATCATTTTCTTACACTCTTCCTTTTCTATCCTATCATATCTCACAATCCTATTCTTTCCTGTCTTATCCCATCATATTCTATCTTATTATATCTTATCCTATCCCATCATATCTTTTAGTATTCTTTTCATATATTATCCTCTTCCTGTCATATCCTTTCCTATATTATTATCTTCCTTTTCTCTTCTTATCCTCTTCTCATCCTATATTATCCTATCCTATCCTACCCTATCCTATTTTTCTATTATATCTTATCCTCCTTCTATCCTATTCTCTTCCTTCCCTAGTATCATCTTTCTATCATATCTTCTTCCTATCCTATCCTATCCTTTCCTATCAATCATCGTCATTTTCTTTTCTTATCCTCTTCTTATCCTCTTTCTATCATATTCGATTCCTAGTATATCCTATCCTTTCCTATAATATCCTTTTCTTTTCTGATCCCGTTCTTCTCCTCTTATCTATCCTATCCTCTTCCTATCATATTCTATTCTCTTCCTATCCTATCCTATCCTCTTCCTATCCTATCCTCTTCTTATCCTATCCTCTTCCTATCCTATCCTCTCTCTATCCTATCCTCTCTCTATCCTATATTATCCTTTCCTATCCTCTTCTTATCAATTATTTTATTGACTATTCAACAGCTTTCTATAAAGATCATCTTTTGGACGTAAAAATTCAAAATTCTGGAAAAAATTTTCTTTGTTGACTAAAAAACTTTTCTTTTGGTAAAAATTCTTATTTTTTTGTTTGAAAATGTAACTGTTTAGTTGAAAATAAATCGGTTTTGGTTACGGATTAAACCATTTTGTTAAAAATTTGTCTTACAGAAATTCCCTGCACGATGTAAGATTTTTTTAAATCCCCGACTTTATCCTGACCAATAAAACTTCTTGTTTAAAATTAAATTAATTGATTGCTAGAAAAATTATCAGCAACCTGGGTCGGAGCAGTGATGCGGAGTGAACGTGTTGTTTAAATAAAT
>JAAAKG020002861.1:0-21686 GCA_010014905.2 Druon quercuslanigerum | reverse complement strand
AATCAAAAGTATAAGAGAGCCCCAATCAAGCACCACCTCTGTTCGTGGCCTATTCGGTCCTGCCTCAACGAAGGAAGCGAGCAGCGGACCGACCGAGAATCGTGATCGTCGACTAAAACTCAACTCAGGTACGATTGAACAATTTTAAACGTATCTCGGGAACCGATTGAGATTTTTGAAGTTTCTTTTGCTTAAATTAAAGATAAAATTGTAGACTCTACGTCGTATAATTTTCAGATTTTTGCAACTATTTCCCTAGGTCATGCTAAAAGTTGAAGTCGAAGAACAAAATTGTAGAAAATCTAGAATTTTTAAAAAAAGTTTATCACGTGCTGTATTCTCTTTAGCGGAACAAAAAAAAATCTGTTTGACATTAATAGACGTGGATTTTCATAGGCTTTCCAACTGTTTTTTTTTAAATGCTTTATCATTTTTTTTCGCTGAGTTATCGTTGTTCAAAGCCAGCAGTGATTTTTAATAGTGCTTGCGTCAATCGATCTCATAATTTCCGACGGTAGTTTACAATTTGATAATTCCTTTATTTTCAAAGATTTCAGGGCTTTTTCAGATGTTTCAAAAAATTTCAAGGATTTGAATGATATTAAGGGGTTTAAGAAGAATTTCATAAATTCTTGAAAGATTTCCTAAAATTTCGGGGAACGATTTTATAGGACCCATAAGGTTTTCGAATATTTTCAAAGATTCTAGGTGATTTTTATCACATTTCTCAGGATTTCAATGATTTTAAGGGATTTTTAATTTTCTCGAATCAATTTTCGAAAATATCAGGAAATAACGTCAGATTGTGTGTTATTTTAGGATGTTTTGTAGTATTTAAACAGATAAAAAAATATTTATTTACAAGAATTGAGAGAATTTGTAGGAATTTAAAGACCTTCAAATATTTTGAGGTACACCAGAAACTTTTAAGACCGTACAGTTCGGTGCACTCTGTACGAACTTACGAATAGTCGACGTAGGTATAAAGCAGGTAAACGAGGCTGCGCCGCGCCTACATATTTCGGGCACCTGCACTGAAGGAAAAGACGATTTGATGCAGTACCGTAAAGCAGTACGGCGCTGAAAAGGGACCGGCCCACGGAGGCACTGATATCCCAAGTGTGTGCGTCTGCACGCCGAGACCGAAGTAACGAAGACCGCTCTTAAAAGTTTCTGGTGTATTTTTAAATATTTGTTAAAAGTTCATATATTTTAATATATTTTGAAACATTCTAAGAAATGTACACACTGATATATTTATTATAAGTTCCTATCGTTTAAATAATATAATTGTTGAACAAAATTTATTTACAATTCAACAAACAAAAAAATGTTACTAATTAAAATTTTTGTAAAAAAAAAATCTTAAGAGCTTAAAAAGTTTCAAGGGGTTTTGAAAGATACCATAAGACTTTATGTAATTTTACGGAATTTATAGTATTTTAATAGATTTAAAAAAATTATTTACAAGAATTTAGGGATTTCGTAGGATTTCAAAAGTCTTTAAATATTTCAATGTATTTCCAAAGATTGAAAATTCAAAGAAAATATTAAAAAATATTTTGATAGATTTTAAGGAATTTACAATCGATTTAAATAATTAAAAGGGATTTCAAAGTATTTTCCAGAGGCTAGGTTGTTTTTAAAAACTGCTAGGAATTTTCAAGAGTTAAAAATTTTTTCAAAGGGGTTTCTAAAGATTGTAAAGCATTTGAAATACTGCCGGATGTTTTAAATAGATTCAAATAATTTGAAGTGATTATAAAAGATTCTAAAATTTGTCGGATATTTATAAAAATCTTAAGGAATTTTCAAGGAAAAAAAAAATTTCAGGGGATTTCAAATTTTTTTAACGGATTTGAAATATTTAATGGATTTAAAAATTATTCAAAAGCATTTTAAAGAGGATTAAAAAGTTTTAATTGATTCCGAAGGATTTCAAAGGATTGAAAATATTTTCGGCGATTTTTATTGATTATAATAATTCAAAAGTGGTTCAAAGGGTTTTAAATATTTTAAGAGATTCCAAAGCATTTTAAAAAGATAACAAAAATTAAAAATGAATTCCAAGGATTTAAATGATTTTCAAGGATTTAGAAAAATTGTCATGCGTTTGTAAAGAATTTTACTTATAAGATTTAAAATATTATATTTAAACATTCCTAAGAATTTTATGAGATTTCTGAGGATTTCATTGATTTTAAGGGGTTTTAAGAGATCGCTGAGGATTTTTATTTTTGTTTTTCAAAGAACTTACTTACAAGAAGTGATTTTTGGCAAGACTTTAAGGATTCGAAATGAATTTCAAATATTTTTTGTAATTCACTTCAATTCATTAGGAATTCGCCCTGAAATCTTATCAATTAATCCTGATTTCTTTTTCACATGGGATTCTTATAAATTTAATCGAACTTTTTAAAATTATTTCAGATTGTTTCAAATTCTAGAAATTTTCTTGAAATTTCTTGAATTGTGTGATTTTACTTGAATTCTTCTAAATTCACATAATTCAATTCAAATAAAGTTGAAGGATTTTTTTGTTGCATTTTTTAGTCTTGTTTAATTAATACTTTTAAATCTTTAAGCCTTTTACACTCATCTTTGAGTTTTAGTGATTTTATGCAATTCTTTTGAAATCCCTTGTATTTTTCTAAACTCCCTTAAAAATGATTATATTCAATGAATTTTTCAAATTACTGAATTGTTTTGAATTAGTTTGAATTTTTCTTAATCCACTTCGAATTTTGAAAAGTATCATCAAAAAATTCTCATTGCGCTTTTGAATTATTTTAAATTCCTTTTAAATCCTTTGAATTGTTTGAATTTACTAGCATTCTTCTAAAATCATTCAATTCTTATAAATTCAATGAATTTTGTTTAATTTCTTTTAGTTTTTTGTTGAATTCATCATCAAGCATTTCATAAAATACTTTTGAATTTCCTAGAATATTCTAAACTCTTTACGAATTTACCGAATCCAAGGAATTTTTAAAAATTACAAATTGTTTTCAATTTACTTGACATTTTTTTCACTTTTTTCAATTTTTAAACATTTTTGCAATTCATTCGAAAATGAAGTTCTGTCGCCACCCTGGTTATTTATCGATAAGAAAATTATCTTTATTAATTTAAGACTTAATATTATTTTTAAATCATAGATACGTACTGGTGCAATTATGTAATCTGGGTCCTCTACAAACTCAGTGAGACTCGATAAAGAAGAAGCTAAAGCTAAAGTGGCAGTAATTAAATATACAGATATTCTAATTCCTCGATTAATAGTTCTGGGCGCTGATTCTTCTCCTCCATTTTTCTCGATGTACCAAAAAATAGAAGTGAGAATAGAGAGTGTTACGAAGCCAATTCCAAACCAACCATAAACAGTAGCATATCTGTAATTATTAATAAAAATATGAATAAAAATATTATTTACAAATATAATTTTGAATTTATTTTGTTGAAACGCTCCGCCAATTGTAAATTATAGTTTCAGTTGGGTGAAAAACAATTCAGGTCAGATGGAAGCTTAGGCACAGGCGCTTCGACTTTTAGTCGGAAGGTTGTGGGTTCGATTCTGGCTTCTAAGCACTTTTTTATTCAAGTGTTTATAAATATTGAATTCCCTATAATAAAATTCAAAACATGCTGCAAATAATAATTTTTTGATGCCTTTTTCACGGAAAAAATTGTTTGTCCAACTTTACCATGTTTTTTGCAAATAAATTTATTTCTACATTTGTCAATCATTTTTTTCATTAAGTTTACCAATTATATTTAAATTTAGAAATATGAACGAGATTTTTTGAACCAAAATTGTATTTTTAACCACATGTCTCAAACAAAATAGTGACAAACAACATAAAATTACGTTTTAAAAAACTAGAAAAAAGTGCTACTGGCGAGAATCGAACACGCAAGCTACCGGCAAATTAATACTCACGTAACTTTCATTGCAAAAAAATATACAACGAAATAAAAAATTGCGATTCGATAGAATAAATAATGTTCAAAATGTAATAATACTAAGTGTGAAAATATTAATTACTAAAATACTTACTTTGGCAGATAAATGACTTGGACACAGAACATCGTTGAATAGATGACATTAGACATTGTGACATACCAGGGGTATTGTTCATCTTTTTGTTCTCGATATTGGGTCTCTTGATGAGATTCATTAAACCAGTAAGTTAGGGTTGACATACCTTCTCTGCCTCCGCACCACTGCCTGCATATTTTACAACAAATTACTCGATAATGTATTTACCTCGCGCTAGGCGCTCGGTCTTTTTATGTTCCTTACACTTATGCATGGGTTCTTTCAAACTAAAAGTCAAAGCACCGACAACAGTAATTTGGTGATAGTGAATTCTCTTTTGTTAAAGCTCCTTCGGCTTTAACAAATACATTCTCATCGTGTATCTCGTGCTTCGCACTCGAGTTAGTCCCTCAAATTATATATAATTTCCATAAATATATATTATTATAATAATTCATAACATACATTTCGATTAAAATAGACGTAGTTTCATTGTCTTGTTTAAAAAATACACATTATTAAAAAAAAATTTTGTTATTAAACATTTTATTGCCACTTCTGTCCTTTTTTCATAAACTGAATTTGCTCATTTCCAAGATTATTTTTACGATTTCAAAGTTACACGTGCAGTCTGCACAGTAGCCTGACTGTTTTTTTCATTTCTAAATTATGTCCATAACTTCAGTGACTCAGACTTTGTAAAAGGAATTTTCTACCGCATCGTGTTCTACATTGCAGGTGTGGTGTCCTATTGCTTCATCTCCTAATAATTTATATATATGTATACACGGCGACCCATTTTAATGTATAACCCTGAATATTTTGAACCCTGAATTTGAAAAGAGCGGTCAATTTCACGTCAAAAATGACCTGTGGAAAAATGGTTTTTGTGACCTTGGAAAGGTAAGAAATTAAGGTCAAATGTCTGAGAAATTACCAGATACCTTCTAAAATACTTTATCTACGAAGAAATGGTTTGAAAAAAGGTTGAGCGTGACCGAGCGGGACATTTGACTGAACCCTCAACTTTGACCTTTAGGTAAATTTTAAAGGTCAAATGGAGGTAAGACCCTTTTCCTAAATAAGAACCGCTATTTTTGACTGCGGATTTGAAAAAAACGGGGAATTTCACGCCAAAAGTGACCTTTTCAAAAATGGCTTTTGTGACCTTAGAAAGGTAAAAAATTACGAAGAAATTTTCCACAGGTCATTTTTGACGTGAAATTAGCCGTTTTTTTTAAATCCGCAGTGAAAAATCGTGGTTCTAATTTAAGAAAAGTGTCTTACCTCCATTTGACCTTAAAAATTGACCTCAAGGTCAAAATTGATTGTACAGTCAAATGTGCTCCTTGGTCCTGGACAACCTTTGTTAAAACTATTTCTTCATAGATAAACTATTTTAGATCGTTTTTTGATTGAAATATCAACTAATATATTTTCAGTTGAGAACTAATCTTTTCTAAATGGCAATTCAACTACTTGGTTGAAAGTTAAACAATTTTAATTATTTTGTTACAAATGCCACTGTTTTGTTGAAAATGTAACTATCATATTAAAAATTCGTCTTTTTGGAAATAAAATTTATTCTTTTAGATTAAAAATCTAACTGTCTTGTAAAAAATGCAATTTTTTGCTTAGAAATTTCATTATTTGGTTAAAAATAAACTATTTTGTATAAAATTGTCTTCCTTTACTTAAAAATTTTAACTATTTACTTGTACATGCAACTACTTGGCTATTCATTACTTTGATTGTTGTTAAAATTTCTACTTTACGGTTAAGAATTCCACTATTTTGTTAAAAAGCCATTTTTTTTATGAAGATTCAACTGCTTTGTTGAAAATTGATCTGTTTTAGTAGAACTGTTTGTCTTAATTTTTTCTCTTTCGCTTCAAATCTTAACTTTTTGCTTGTGAATACGACTGTATGGTCTAAAATTCTTTTGTTTGTTCATGGAAAATGCAACTATTTGGTTGAAAAACCCTCTTCCTTGGTTAAAAATTCATCTTGTAGGGTTTAAACATCAACTGTTTTCTAAAACATTAGATTTTTTGATATGAAAACTCAACTCTTTTGTTCAAAAACCTTATTCTTCCATTATTTCCTCATTTTTTGAAAAATGAACCTATTTTCCGTATTATAATTGCATTTTTTTCATCAAATTAAAACATAAGTTGGAAATTGAGCGAATTATTATTGAAACTGCATGCAATGGATAATAAAAATACGAGTGTTGAAAATCATTTTCAAAGATTGGTAAGTTTATAATCACGGTAAAATTCTAGCCGTAACCTTGTCTCACGACCGTGAGATAGATGTTTATAGTCTGTGACGGAATCAATACGATGATCCGGCAAAAGTCTCGTGCACCCTGAGGACATGGACAAAGACGACCGACTTCTGCATTTCCTTGCAAGTGTTTTAGCCTATTGTTCACACGCAGGGATGCTTTGCAGGCTATGAACCAGTGAAAGCTTGACGCCTCCAAGAGCGCCGATGATAAGGACGATTAATTTAATAGAATATTCTGCGTACAATCGTAGCAGCACCCTCATAAGGTCTCTATACCTCATTCTCCTTGGCTATGATGTTTTTGTCAGGTGGTACCGAAATTCAATAACGAACATGGTTCGCTTCTCGAAGTCAAGGAGAACTATGCCAGACCCCGAGTGTACAACAGAAACAATGGTCGAGAATATAAAGTTCCAGTATAAGCGGCACTTCTCATTTTCGACAATTGACTCTATTTCCCTAGGAGCTTTTAGCGGAGCGATATTAAGGTTAATGTCGTAAGAGTGACAAAGATGGTAATCAAGCCCTCTAAGTGCAGCATTGTGCCTTTGGGTGTAGGTTGTTCCTGCATGAGTTGGACAACTAGATAATATGTATCCTAGATGCTCGGTATGTGCGTAACAGGCCCTGCAGCTATCATTGGAAATGTCTTGGCTCACAATGTGATGACGGTATGTTCACGTGGAAATGACACAGCTTTAAAATGCCAAAATGGTTGATTTAAGGAAAGCAAAATTTAACTCACACGACATTGATGGATCCTTCACATATAAGTGGAAGATGCAGTACATTCTCTTATCAAGGAGCTGTTCACATGAGTTTTTCTCCTGAGCTTTCTAAATCCGGGCTTTCAGGAGTGAATACTCGAGATTGATCAGATTTGATGCATTCTGCTCACTCCTAATACTGAAGTTAAGTCTAAGTGTCTCAGAAGCCTCCTTCGCTGCTTTTTACAGAAACGCTCGATTACCCACTTCTTCATGCTTCCTGACCATTTTAAGAACAGTGTCTCTTCCATTTGCGACTCTATGTGCTGTACCCAGTACAACCCTGCTGTGAAGACATTCAAGATTCAATATTCTGTGACCACCTTAGCGGCGTCAGATGTAGAGACCCGGCACAGCGGACTTAAGATGCATGCTCTTGTTTATGTGCATAACTTTGCGTGTAATGATAACAAGGGATCTGAGCTTGTTCTTCTTACATAGAACCACTCCAAATGAATGTAGTACTCTTTCTGCTATAAAATATCCTTTATAGATGTCACATCCTGAATGCGGCTCTGTGGCACGCCCAGGTATGTATAACTCTCTCCATCGTGAAGGTGTAGTATAACGCTTCTATCGACGAGCTCAGGGTTTTCAGAAATGCCATTAAGTTATCCTCGCTTTAAATAAACCTTGGCGCATTTTTCTAACTATATATATTTTTTTATAAAGAATATATTTTATAATTATTTCAAAACATTGTAGCATTATAACTTTGAGTCACATAATCGTTTGCCTCTTAAATATGTTTTTTTTTGTCAAAGCAAATAAGACGACACGTAGTTTACGGCTAGAGCAAAATAATAGGCGTCTTTTGAAATCAATCAAAAAATTATCAAAATGTTAATAATGAACAAAATTATGCAAGTTATTACGTAGATATTGAAACTCTAGGTTTCAAAAAAAAACCCACCATTTTTATTCTCAAATTCTTTGGCTAAACTCACACTGGAATGAGAAAAAATCTTATTGGGCCAAACTATTTTTTTTGGTCAAAGGGATTCTTTTTTCGAAAAGCTTCAAATTTAATACTGGCGTTTCTATTTTTGAACTTGAAATTTAAACGATAGGATTTTTTTATTTCAAATTTCCAGGTCAGTTTTAATCTAAACATAAAATTATGCTTGTTTTAAAGTGTTTTAAACTGAGATTATAAACTTGATTAAAATCAAATGTCACGTCAATTTTCATATACTCTGACCTGCTTCTTTTTACGTGATTTTTTAGCACATACCTACCTTGCCTTCTCTAAATTACCCAATACATTGAAGTTTTTATTTTTTACAAAATAACAAGAGTTGGACTTACTGAACATTGAGACAGTTCGCATGGTTTGCTAGAAGGTTCGATTCAATCATTGCGATACTCTGAAATATTACATATGAATATTTACTATAAATTTTGTAATTTGCAGTTCGGTAGTAGCTACAAATAAACAGGGAAGAAGTTTTTGTACAGAAAAATATAAATCTGAAATAAAATACTAGAAATTAAAGATAGAAACGTTTAAAAAAAATATCTAGAATGGGTGAAGAGTGTTGCTAGATCGTGTTTTATTTGTCTGTTTTATTATTTATAAGCTACTTACCGTTAGGCCAATATTTTTCGCCAAAGTAGTTTCAGCAATATTTGCAAAAGGCTTGTCTGCACCCCAGCATTCCACGTACTTTGTCATTTTACTGCTCGGCCTCGATCTGTCGAAACAAACGTTAGACAAACCGATCGAAAAAAACGTATTCGAACCTTTTTTTTAAATGGTAAAGTAACCATATTGTTCAACAGATTTTTAAATAATATTTAAGTAAATAGATTTATTGCTTTCACGATTATTGATTTTGATAAAAATATATATTTCAAGTTCCAATCGTGTACAAAACAACAACCTTTGCCGACATTTCGTGAAAATTTCAGTTCACTTCTTCAGGGCTAACGTTATCTAACGTCGGCGAAATTTCGTAGTTTTATACACGATTGGAACTCGAAATATCTCTTTTTATCAATATCTGAGTTATGTAAATTCAATAATACCTCGACGGAATTGGTCCAGGTCCTCTCATATGACTTTCCCCATTTTTTAATTCGTTTTCCTCCTTAGTTTTCTAAAACCAGAATGTGATTGAGATAAAAATAAATATTCATAAGTGATTAAAAACTTGAAGATATATATTTCAAGTTATTATTTACGTGTACAAGTATTTCTGTGGTAAAATAATTTTCTGGGATGTTGATTATAACTTTACCCACTGTGTTCCCCAATTCGCCTAAAATTATATCATAAATTTGCCATTTTTTGATAATATATAAATTAAAAAATTGTAATTTCCTCAAACTAAAACTATATTAGTTTGTATCCTTCCGTATATTTTAAAGTACTAGTTAGAAGATCTCGCATACATAGCTAAATCAGTCGAAGGTTATTCGATTAAAGATCTAATCATCTGAAGTACGGAGCTGGTTAATTATTTTAGAATCGCGAATGCCATCATTTCAAATCTTCTGGTGATTAATACTTCAACCGATTATTTGTTTTGGTCATTTATTTGTTTCAGCTGTCTTATCTTAAATTATTCGATTAATCATTGGCTTTTTAAACAGTTTTTTTAACTTGCTAAACGATTAATTGCTTAAAGAGCACAACACTAGTCGCGACATGTCGTGAAAGTAACTAGTGACTCTTTTCAGTTTTTTTATTCTTTGGCAAAGATTACGAATTGCCTACAGCATCATTTTGTTAAAGAGAACGTCTAAATAATTAATTTTATTTTTTGTTAAAATATATTTGAAGATGTTTCTAAACATTATTAATGAAAGAAAAAATTTTAATTGCAGGTGATTATTTAATACTTGAAAATAATTCTGTAAGGACGCGGTAATAAGTTTCTTGAAAGAATTGTAATGATTTAGGGTTTTTATTTTAAAAGATTAATTTTAGGGATTGAAGATTCAAAAATACAAAAAAAAATATTAAACATTTTGAGACACTTTTTGTAATTTTGCAGGATAAAAAATATTTGTGAAAAAACTTCATTATTTCAAAAGATGCTTCGATTTCTGAGAAAATTACAAATGGTTTTTTGTTTCGAAAAATCAATTTTAAGAGAAAATTTAAAAATATTTTAAAAGATTTAAAGTGATTTCCTAAATCTTCGAAATGGAATGTAGCAGATTTAAAGATATTAAGAGGTTTTAAAAAGATTTAAAAATAATCCCAGAGTTTTCAAAAAAGCACCCAGAAAATTTTAAGGATTTTGTAATTGAGCAGAATTTTTAAATGATATTAAGAAAATTTCGAATCACTCCAAAATATATTTAGAAGGTTTGGATATTTAAAAAATATTAAAGATAATTTAAAATTTGAACAGATATCCACGACTTAAAAAGAAACTTTAGTTTATTCGTGATTTATAACAAAATGTAAAAGCTGTTTAAGAATTTGAAAAGATTTCAATGAATAAAAAAAATTGTTTGAAAAAATATTTAGAAAATACGGAACTTGCGAAAACATTAAAAACTAATTTAAATTTTTGAAAGATGTCAAAATATTTAGAACAAAATGTAGATTTTTGTAAAGATTCCAAAGCATTCAAAATAACATGCTGGTTATTCATGAATTTGAAGAAAAAAGCAGCTGTTTAGGAATTTTGAAGTCTGCCTATAATCGTTCAAAAAAAATGGGGGAGTTGGAAAACGGAATTGACGAGTCATTCCGAAAATTCTGGACGGCAAGACATTTCGAATTTTTAAAAGTTTCAAGAGAATCAAAAAAATTTCTTAAAAATCCTGGATATTTTTATATTATTTTTTATTTTTAGGAATTAATTATAGAAGAATATTTAAAAATATTTTCAAATGGTCCAAAAGGAATCAAGATTTTAAGGCGCTTGTTTTAAGTTTTCAGATTATAAAAAAATCTGAAAAATTTGAATATTTTTAAAAGACATTTAGAAAATGTAAAAGCTTTAAAAAGGTAAAAAACTAATATTAAATCTATGAATATTTAGAAAAATTTAGGACAAAATGTAGATCTCTCAATATCTCGAATACAAATTTAGAAGCTTTTTAAAATTTCCTAAATGTTTCCAGAGAATAAAATATTTTTCTTAAGATTCCTGGGAAACACATAGATGATTTTTTATTTTGAAATATTAATTTTTAAAGAAAATTGACTAAAAGTTTAAAAAATTTAAAATTATTTTCAACAATATCGAAAAAATCTGGAAGAATTTATGGCAATTCTTTAAATTGTGAATGATTTTTAAATTGTAAGAAGAATTTGAATCTGTTAGAATGTATGACGCTAGAATATAAATGAATAAAGTTTAATCGCAATTTACTTACATTAAAAGTACTCAAAATAATTGATATTGAAAAATGACATATTCGGATACTACCTACATATCTTGCTTATATGAGATTCTTTACAAGATAGGGAAACTGTTTCGATTTTCTGAGAAGACGCGTCAATATTCGCGAGATTACTCAGGTTAGTGAAAGGAATCTGATTATGAGTGTGCTACACTCCCTGAAGTAAGTCAGTCAATGCAACTCAATTTCGATCTGACATACATACCTTTGGAGGAACAATAAGAAATGTCTCAACTTTATGATCTGAAAGGTAGCCTTCTCGCGATCCTCCGCATCCTGGTTCCACTTCAAACCGATCTCCAAGTTGAAGTAAAGTAGCTTTTGTCACGTGAACCCTCCTAAAAAATCGTATTTCAATTTTTAATGTTTCGCTACAAGGGCATGCATCAGGTGCAGATGTCTTCATTACCAACATTTTTTAACACTCTTATTATTATAAAAAAAAATTAAAATGTTGTCACAGGCTTAAGATGGTTACAGTCCAACATGTCGAAGACATATTTGGTTAGAAATGGATTTTCATATTATTATAATTTTTTTTATATATATTATATATATATATATTATATATAGAATATATATATTTCTAAATATATATATTCCACTTGAAACAAAAATAAAGTTGTGTTGCGACAAAAAAATATATATATGTATACAATATATACTTTCCATGCTCAAAGCCAATTGGGAAGATAGTTTTATAACTATTCCTAATTATGTATCAAATTTTAAAATAGGTCTAAAATCGAACAAAAAAATCTGAATAAAATACGTGTTGGACACATAAAATATGATGAAGGTAGTATTAGTAAATAGGAACTATTTTAAAACATAGTAAATCATTAAAACAATGAAAAAGCATACATATTTTATAGACAAAAATAATATGTTCAGGTCAAATTTACAATATTTTGAATTCTATACAATATATCGAATATGGATTCTTGAAATTTTGGAAAATAATGATGAACATAATTTTTCCAAACTCTAAACCCAAATAAATAGTGTAAAGGTTAAATTTTTTCTGTTGTTTCTGTTCGAATAATATTAAAATTTACATTCAACATCACCTTAATTTTTCTCAAGGTAAAATCTATGACAAAATAAACAATAATATAATAGCTGACAACGAAATGTGAGTCCTATCTGTAAAAATATTTTTTAAAGATGATCATATATAATTTGATAAAATTGTAAATTTTAAAATTATTCCAACAGGAACGACATGTAAAATTCAATATTCGTTGTCAGCTATTCTATTATTGCACATTCTGTGATCAGTTTTATCCTGCGATAAAAGATGATTTAATTATAAAGGTCAATAATTTGAAACAATTTACGGGTACCTTTTTTAATTTTTTTTCCCAAAAATACATAAGTACCTTCATCCTCTTTTTTGTGTGCAATAAATATTTTGTTTAAATTTTCTGCTCGAGTTTAGACATATTTTCCAATTCTATACATAATTAGGGGGTCGTTTATCCCCACGTGATTTTCTTATTCCTGTTGGGTGTACTTTATTTTACTTCCTTCATTATAAACATTTTTTTTAATTGCCTTAATGTTTGAAAAGTATATATTATCAATGAAACCAAATGAAAAGTATTAAGAGGTAGCCACCCCCATTATTAATTTTTTTTTTTTTTGAGAAACACGTCAACTTTATTTTTGTCTCAAGTGAAAAATGTATGTTTTAAAACATTTTTCCCAACTAATTTAGGAATTTTCGGCGCATTTGAAAATATTTAGGGGTGATTGACGCCCACTTAATTTTTTTATTCATAATTTAGATGCACTCTATTTTACTTCCTTCGTTCTAAACCTATTTTCCCAATTTTCTTTGTGTATGGAAAGTATATATTACCATAGACATAAAATAAAAAGTGTTTAGGGGTAGCTACACATATTAATTAATTTTTTTTCTGAAACCCAATTTTAGTTTTGTCGCAAATGCAAAATATATGTTTTTAAATTTTTCTGCTATGAATTTATCCATTTTTATTACAGCCACATTTTCATTTTAGCCCGCCTAATTTTTGTATTCATGTTGGATGGACTCTACTTCACTTCCAACGTTTGGGAACTGGCTACCCCCATTAATTTTTCAAATCATTTCGGCAAAACAGGGCAACTTTATTTTTGTCTCACGAGGAAAATATATTTTTGTCAAATTTTTCACTGCAAATTTAAACATTTTTAACACAACTTTCAAAATATATAGGGGTGGTTTACCCCTTTTTTTCTTCTTTAGAAAATTACATTATTCATGTTTCATCGCGAGAAAACTTTTCAAGAATGTTTGATCGAATTGAACGCTGATAAAAAAAAAGTTTCGCTTAGTTTTTCGAGTACTACAACGTATATCAGGGATAATGAAATCGGCAAGGGCCACCTAGAATACCTTCCTTGTCAGTTTTGAGACGCAGGCCAATTCGAGTCAAACTTTGAAAATTTGTAGAATTATTGAAATCAATTGATGCCTATTTTTTTATGTCGGAAAAATTTCAAGTTTAAGGGTAAAACGACCCCTAGCTCCTCAGGAGTGTTTCTCACGTTTGAATTAAAATCAGTGGAGTGATTTAAAAGTCGAAATGCTTATCAGGAGTTTTCGATGTTACTGAATCCAAATTTCAGGTAAAAATTCCCAAATTCAAGATGGCGAAGTAAAAATGGCACCTACATTTGAAGAACGAAGGCTGCTTTAAACGTTTGAACTTCAGTCACTATTGTGATTTGAAAGCTAAAAAGTTTCTTAAAGGTTTTAAATGTTGCGGAATTTACAGTTGAGGTTAAAATTGCAAAACTCAAAATGTCACAATTATGGTCATATATCATTAACTATTACCAACGACTAACAGTTAAAAGTTATCAGTATCAACAAATTCGTATTTTGCCCTTCGCAAAACCCAGAAATAATCAACGAGGAGGAGGCGAAAATTTATTCTAACCTTTCCTTTTTTTCTATTTTTTTTCTTTTTTTCACATTTTTTTTCAACAATTTTTCAGACAGATTTTTATCATTTTTTCAAATAGTTTCATCTATATGAAATAATTTATGCAGAAAATTATGCAATTGGAGGGAAATGCTCTAATATGGCACACAAACTCCTTTTCGATGGACTGCCAGACTCTATGAACCAAAATTGAATGAATAATAGGGTATTAGAAAGGTTATTGAATTAAATGAAGATTTTCCAAAAAACGAGGTTTTCGAAAATCGAAAAAGGGTGCCCCGAATATGACACACCTATAAAAATATCAAAATACACCCAAATTAAGCAAGTTAACAGTATGCAAACATTTATTAATATATTTTTGAAGAATACAATATGCAACGAATTTATTGACAATAGTCGCACATCTACAGGGCTGATGATGCTCGGATGCAACAACTCTGTGATCATTAAATCCAGACCCAAGATTTCTCCTCTGGCAAAGTGCAGAATCCATCGCAGAATATGGATTAAGTACATGAATACATAAACCTATTCTTGCTAACATTAAAAAAAATGATTAATGCCTGTGATATTTTGGTTAAAAAAAAGTGTGCCATATTCAAGCCACTCTTGGTGTGCCATATACGAGCCCCTGCCTACACATTTTCATGTCTTTAAAGCATTACCTTTAAAGAGAAACGTCTTATTATCTCCTTTGCAATACTATTCTGCTTACCCTACTGCGCCACTATAAGAAACATTTATTAATAAAGTTCTATTCACAAAATAAAAAATCGACATTTAAGGCTCACCAAAAATGAACTCAAGGATGAACTCAAATCTCGCGTTTCCAATAATGTACATCAAACAATGAAACTTACATATTCTTCTACTATACTAAAGAGCATTCAACTCCTACTATTATTAACAGAGAACATTTTCTAGTTTGTCAGAAATCCAAGTGTGGCATATTCGAGCCTTCTTCAACATGCTTTTTGCAATTTTTTGATGAAAAATTGTATCATATACAAAAGCAAGGCGGAATATACACTGAGAGACTTTTTGTTAGAATAAATGATAAAAATTAATAAGAATTTAATACAATATCGTTTCAAAATAGGAACAACAAGATTTGCGTATCAAAAATTAATATAGTGGGTTTTGGCCGTCAAAACTAACATTTTTGTTTGAACAAATGGAAAGGGTGTTTCATTAACTCTTGTAAGACTTGCGAGAATTTAAAATGCACTATATCAAAGTTAACACGCGAAATTAAAATTATATTAATACATTTTATTCGAAAGAGCGAAAACATCTTTTAAATTAGTCATACAAAGCATATGAGAATCTCAAACGACTATATGAAAAATAACTCACTTCACCAAAAGGTGTAGCCTTCAGACGGAGGAACTAAATACGCAAATTAAAATCAATTAAATGCGGAAACACGCGTACAATTATTAGTTTGATTATTATATACCTAATTTATTCACTACATACATAATCGCACGCTCAATCGCTATGAAAAATCGGAACGGATTGTGGCGAGATTCGAACCGAAATTACGTAAAGCACTTATAAAGCACTCCCTGACAAATAAACACCACCGCTAACTTACATTATGGAATATTTGGCAAAAACTCGTGATTTGTTGCTTCAGACTTTTTGTTAATAGATAGATTAAACATTTTATCACGTTTAATGATTAAATTGATTTTTTATGAGACACATTTTTCAAAAAGAAACTGATAATATTCTTTTATGAATAAAATTCTCTAATCTGCTATATCAGTAACTCAGTATAATAAAGTTGAGTGTATTTAGGTGTGATATTTTATAAATTGTACTGATTGAATTAAATCCTTAGTGCAAAAATTTCGTGAGAAAGAATTCATAATATTTTAAATCCCGTAGTTTTTTTATTTATTCTAACAGAAGGTCTCTCAGTGTATGACAACTTTCTCCATTATTTGGAATGATGGATTCAAAAAAGGTAATCAGTGAAGAAATTTGTCATGCACAAAGATTTTGTGAACCATGCACATCTCATCACGGCTGCATCAATGCATAAGTCACATATTGGTGCACAGTTCATAAAGTAGTTTTCTGTGGGATTTTCAAACTCAAGTATTGTATCTTGTATGTAACTGCTTTTGAACCATTCATATTTGATCATATTAGAAAATCCATAATTGAGTTTTGCATTACGAGTTTCTTTATTTTTCTGAAAAGAATTCGATGCTTTTCATAATATTCGTGTACCCATTAAGCAGAACCTTTAAATAGAATGGGCGATAACGAAACTTCATCTCGTGCTTTTAGAGCCCACCTTTGAATGTCCAAATCATGAACCGCCATTGATTTCTGAACAGCTTCTTTGAATTGATTCAATGCATATTAAGAAATTTTCTTCAGCTTTTCCAATTGAGTTCCTTCGTTACCAATCGGCTTTTCTCATCGATACAGTTGTCGCTATGAATTCAATCGCTTGAACCTTATTTGAAAAGATTCAAATTTTAATTTACGTTTTTTCTTCGATACCCAATACTCCACAGCTTACTTTTTATATTTTTCTTCAATTTCTGCCACTTCAAATTGGCAGAAATCTAATCGCAAGTTTGTCAAGACCTAGGACATATCATTATCATCACTGTCTTTAACTGGAACTCGATCAGAAATATCACTGACATTTTTAAAACGCAAAACGCCATAATTTTCAACAAACAGAGAATCAACCATTAATTTTTTTATGGGAACTGCTAGTTGCAAGCTAAAAGTTCTTTCATCTTCAGTTATGGAAGATTCTAATTCATATTTAAGTTGTTCAAATGCTATTTTTAATAGCTTCAAAATGTTCTTGGGATAGATAGACACGTTGTAGTTACCAAGAGCAATACCATGTGAAAGGTTTGATAATATATGTAAGTTATTGTATACTGTGATATGCAAAGTGATGCGTTTTGATAAATAGAAATTAATTCAGGTCTTCAAGAGTAAATATCCCAAAATTCAAATTCCAAATTCATTTAATGGTGAGAAGCATCAGGAGAGTGCAGACAAATATTAGCAACAGTAGACAATATACTGACAAAATTATAAACAAGGAAATAAATAAATGTAAAGTTCTTAGAAACGATTGAGTCAGAAACCCGCTAGAAAACAAGTGCCATCTACAATTAGAGAAGACAACAGAATCTCCGCTCAACGTACCCAGGTGAAGATCGCGTTATCCCTACTATTCGAACTAGTGAGAGACTTTCTTTCTGTCGTACTTATAATCCGATGTATCGTATAATACATATTTTTCTTTTCTTCCATAGAAATATTTTCGAAAAAGAGGCTAATCAATACGTGACAATATTATCTATAACTTTCTGACTGGCATGTAAAAATATTTGTATTTCTAACCAGTCGGGATTCAGACATGATTACAAATTTCGTTCATGGGAAAAGTAATGATTTTGAATGTCTAGTAATTCACCTTCGATTAGGATATTTACTGGAATGGAATTATTTCTAATAAATAACAGAAAGTAAAGACTGATAAGCGAAAGAAGACTTACCGATATAAAAAAATAAATGATTTTTAAAATAAATAAATAAAAAGAACAAAAGAGAAAAAAACGAAAAATTGAGAATAGATACTCATCACCTTCCTAGGTTCGTTGAAGAGCGATTAGCGAATTTGTTGATACCGATGAATCTCGACTGATAATCGCTGATAATCAATAATGATATATGAAAATCGTGACATTTTAAATTTTTTCATTTTCACTTCAAATTTCAATTTCGCAAAATTGAAAACTTTGTAGGAGCATTTTAGTATCCAAATCACTCGTCTAATTTTAGTTTGAATGAAGCAACATTCTTATGACAAGAAAGGAGGCACCGTTTTGGATCCGCCATTTTGAATTTTGAGAATTCTATCTTAAGCTTGAGTTCAGCAATATTAAAAACCCATTAGAAACCTTTTTTGCTTGCAAATTACACAATTTGTTTAAATTCAAACCTAAACGAAGTTTATGTGCTATTTTAGTCCGCCATCTTGAATTTTGCAATTCTCACCTTAAATTTGGATTCAGCGACATCAAAAATCCCTAATAAGCATTTCAACTTTGAAATCACTTCACTTATTCCAAATCAAACGTATACACTAAACCCTTGATGCGAAGGGTAGCTTCTACCCTTAAACTTAAACCTTTGCCGATTAAAAAAAATATGTATCGATTATTTTCCATAAATATACGAATTTATAAATTTTCATCAAAATCGGCGAGTTACACTTTCGTAGTGTTACTTGTTCGTCGATTATTCTTGCACATTGTGTTATGAGATTTTTACTAATTAGCAGTCAACCAATTTGCGCTATTTGAATTAGCATAAAACTACTACCAATTAATAGTTTCCCAGTTATTCAGATTTCACCCCGTGAAGTCCGTTTGAACTCCTTTAAAATTACTTTAAATGAATGGAAACATGCTCTGTTATTATCTCATGCATATATGAAACTAATCTGAGAGTTTGAATTTTTGACTTTACTCTGACTTAATATTTTAATACTTTATCACATTAATAACCCGCGTTTCGAGCGTTATTATGGGAACGTCGGCCATAAAACCACGTTATCGTCGCAAAATGTTGACCGCCCGGCGTTAATATTGTGGAGATTTTCGTGAGATAAATTTCCAAGCAGTGTTCTTGTTTTCAAGCTTCACTCTCTGCCTCTCTTCTTCCCTTGCTCATTGTTCATCATTCCACCTCTACCCGCAATTTCAGGGACACAAGCGGCTGAGGCGATAAAACGTTTGACGGTCCTGCAGCGTCAAATAATTGAACCCTAAAATATCCTACATCTATGAATTTCTAAATTAGTCGGACGTCAGCTCGACCGTCGTAATTTTTTCCCAGGACAGGAAAAAATTCTAGGTTAATATCTGTAGTCTATCTGAGACCTGAGTCATGTCTGTAAAAGATTATTGAATCATTATTTTTATTTATCTCTAGTGAACCAATAATTTTCTGATTTTGATTGAGTGAACCAGTGAGCGACTCAACTAAATCATCGTCACTGGATATACCACTGATATAGCGCTCCACGCGTCTAAGACAGGTATTACTTAAAACTGTCGAAAGCGGACTTTATTGTTAACTAGTGTTTGTGTTAAAAAGATTTTAAGCCTAGGTGCAATAAGTTGGGAATATAATATATTTTGCATCCTGGGCCTCATTTATTGTAGCGAGCTTAAAGTGCGGTTGTTAAAGATAATTTCACAAATTTTAGTAGAAAATTGATGAATAATAGGTCCATACCCAACCAGCTGACGAAGGACAACGCCTTCAGTACTAAGTAATCAGAAAACCTCGCTGATTAAGGCAGGATACTACTTTGAAACTTTTTTTTTTCAATTTTTTTTTTCATTTTTCGTAAGTAAATATATTTAAGAATACTCTCTGAAAATTGTATGAAGATCCAAGCATCCTAACTATACTTTTGCGTCCTACGAAGCAGTCGTGGCTCCAAAGTCAATAGAGCAACATCTATAAACGCGTTTTTCTCGAAACCACGTTTTTACCGCTTGTTAAAAAAATCTCCGAAACTAACAAATAGATTGGTCTGAAATTTGTACCACATAATCGATACACAAATATTAACCGATGGTAGCAGATTTATATGAAATTTTTTATTTTTGCTATAATTATTTCCAAAAATTAAGCAAAAAAAAAAGAGATTTTTGACTTTTTTTTCGAATTTCCGCCATTTTTTTTACTTGTAAATGGAAAAATCTGCTACCATTGGTTGCTGTTGTTATACTGAACAAGAAACTATTGGATTTTTTTAATTTAGATGGACCGATTTCAAGATTTTATTAGCAGCGCAAAGGCTATCATGTTTTGAGGCGTTGTATTCAAGTGCCATTCAAATTTATATAGACCGCATAAAATAAACTAAAAAAAAATTTTAAATGTATTTTAAGAGTATATTTATTAGGCGTAAAAAACTCTGCATCAATATCTTACTTAACTTTCTAATAAAAACTTAACAAAAATAGCATTTTTTTCGAGCGTTCAAAGTCGAATTCTGCCTTAAGCTAATGACAGAATCCCATTGAGTAAAACAGTGAAAATTGACTGATTGCCAGTGAAATAATTCTGGTTGTTTCAACCTTTGAGATTTTACTGGAAATCAGTGAGGTTTCACTGTTTCATTTTACAGAGGACTTGTTTGCCTGTTTTAAAGATTCGACAAAGCTAAGTAATAGCTTAATAATACTTTCTTTTACCCATTAACGACCGAAGCTATCAATTTTATAACATGCGTTTGACCGCAAAATTTAGAGGTATAACAAAATAAAAAATAGATCAAAAGTACTGTTCCTTATGTTTTTGGGGAAGTTAAATTCGAAGCCGTGGACAAAATTCGAATATTTTGACTTCAAAATTATATATGGCGGTTTTTGCATACAAAAATAGTGAAAAATGTTTGATTTTTTATTTTTATATTTTTTTCAGACACAACACGCTTTAATATCTTAAAATTTCTTAAACCATCGGTACACAAAATTCCTAAACTTTAACAGAAAATTTCTATACATGTGCTTTATCTTCCAAAATGGCGGACAAAATGCAAAAATGTCCCAAAAATGTTTTTTTTTCCATCATCGTTATTTTTCTCAAAAACTTCAAAGTTTAAAAAAAAGTTCCATTGACTAAAAATGTCTTAAAATTAACCATAAAACACTATGAAATATTTTCAGATTTTTTAGAAAAAATTTTTGATTTTTAAAAAATCAAAAATTTGAAATTTGCAAAAAAAAATTTCAAAAAATCTGAAAAAATTTAGGAATGTTCTTTGACTAATTCTAAGACATTTTTATGCTTGGAAAATTTGTACTAGAGTTTTGTTTTGTTTTGTAAAAGTTATGTAACAATTTGCATGAAGTTTGATCAATTATTTCCCAAAAACTATAGGCTTTGGTACAAATTTTCCAAGAATGAAAATGTCTTAGAATTAGTCAAAGAATATTTTTGAATTTTTTCATATTTTTTGAAAATTTTTTTGCTAATTTCAAATTTTTTATTTTTATAAAAATCAAAAAAATTTTCTAAAAAATCTGAAAGAATTTTATAGTGTTCTATGGTTAATTTCAAGAAATTTTTAATTAATGGATCTTTTTTTCAGCCTTCGAAGTTTTTGAGAAAAATAACGATGATGGAAAAAACGGTTTTTGGGGCATTTTTGCATTTTGTCCGCCATTTTGGAAGAAAAAGCAGATATATAAAAATTTT
>JAAAKG020002850.1:0-21686 GCA_010014905.2 Druon quercuslanigerum | reverse complement strand
ATTGACAAAAAAATATGAATATCCAAACAAAGCAACAAAAATGTAAAAAAAAATGAATTTTCAAGTTGAAAGTATGACTGCAACAAATTTTCAATAAAATAGTTATATTTTGTCCTGAAAGAATGATCTTTAAAAAATATAATAATAATTTTAATTATTAAATTTTTAACAAAATAAATCAATTTTTCACAAGAAAAGTTATTTTTAACCAAAAAGAAGCATTTTCTACAAAAAATTCTAATTTTCAACTAAAAACCGCATTTTCAAACAAATCGGTGTATTTCCAACCAAAATTGACGAATTTTCAACTTGTGTGTAGTTAAATTTTCTACTAAAGCAATTAAATTTTTTTAGTCAAAAATGAAATTCTTTTATTGGGCAGTTTAATTTTAATAAAATAAATATTAAACTTCAACAAAAAAGGCATTCTCTACTAAAATGCCAAATATTCATTTAAAAATCTAATGTTAAAACCAATAGTTGAATTTTGCACCCAAAATTACAAAGTTTGAACAAAGTTCGTTTTCAACTAAACAGGTCTACTTGTATTCAAAAGGTACACGGAGCAAACCAAGGAATACGGCCTTCTGCATTTTCCCCGCAAGTGTTTTAGCATATTGTTCACACACACACACACACACACACACACACACACACACACACACACACACACACACACACACACACACACACACACACAACTTTACAAAAGGCAATATAATTTTCAAACGTAGAATACGAATTTTCAACAAAAAGTTCATTTTCAACCAAAAAGATGAAATTTTCAAGTAATAACTTAATTTCCAACCAAATGCTTAACCAAAAAGTTCATTTCGAACCAAAAAGTTGAATATTTACCAAAATAATTAAATTTTCAAGCAATAAAGAAGATGTTGCAACTAAACATTTGAATTTTTAACCTGAAAATAGGAATTTTTAACAAAAAATATGGTGATCAATAAACCAGTTAAATTTTCTAGCAAAACTTTTGAAACGGAATAGTAAAATTTTCAGCATAAAAAATTGTAAGTTTTAAGCAAACTAATTTTTTTGAAAAGTTCAGTTTTTAGTCAAATATGAATGTTCAAAAAATCTACAAAAAAGTTGGATTTGCAGACAAAAAGACAGATTTTCAATCAAATCAGTTGAATTTTTAACACAAAAAACTCTACCATAGAATTGAAATACTCAATTGAAGATATTGATTTTCAATAAAAAAAGTAATTTTTCAAACAAATACATGAATTTTCAACAAAAAAGCTTGTTTTATACCAAATAGTTGCATTTTTTAACCTAATTTTCAATAATTTCGCAAAAATTTTAATAGCTTCACAAATAATATTAAATATTTTAAAAATATTACAAAGATTTCGCAAAGATTTCAAAAATTTCGCAAATTTTAACCAATATGTCCCACATTTTAAATATTACTTTGCAAAGATTTCCAAAAATTGCAGAAAGATTTCAAAGATTTTCAATAGATATTAAAAGCTTCAAATATTTCGCAAAGATTTTGCATAGATTGAAACGATTTCAAAAATACATTAATTGTTGCCTAAAGATTTAAAAAATATGACCAAATATTTCAAAAACATTTCAAATATTTCGTAAAGATTTTAGGAAGATTTCATAAATGAGTTTATAATTATTTCCCAAATTTAAAAAAAAATGTCGCAAAGATTTCAGATATCTAAATGTAATAAGGATTTCAATGATATTACAAACATTCCAGAAATTTTTTTATCATTTTTACAAATATTCCCAAATATTCCAAAATATTTCGCAAAGATTTCAAAACAAATTTCGATAACATTAAAAGATTTTGCAAAGGCATAAATACATTTCCAATTATTTCACAAAGATTTGAAAAATTAAAAAAATGTAACAATGATTTTCTAAAGGTTTTAATCATTTAAAAAATATTATAGAAAAATTATAAAATATGTTAAATGCTTATAAGATATTTGGAATATTTTGCAAAGACTCTTGATAGATTTTAAAGATTTAACCGACTTCAATAATTTATGAATAATGAAAGATTTCAACAATTTCACAAATATTTCCAAACATTTAAAAAAATTCTCTAATATTTCCAAACATTTCAAAAATATTATAAATATTCGAGAAAGATTTCAAATATTTTGCAAAATTTTTTTAAAAAATCCCGACAACATTAAAATATTTCACAAAGGCATAAATAAATTTCGAATTATTTCACAAATATTTGAAAAATTTCACAAATATTTCAAAAGATTTCAATTCTGCCCAAAATGTATCAAATACTTCAAAAATATTTTCAAACGCTTTCAATGATTTCACAAAGATTTCAAAGAATTAGTAAAGATTTGGAATATTTCGCAAAGATTTCAGATAGATTTACAAAATCTCACAAAGATTTCAATTATTTTTCAAAGATTTAACAGAGATTTCTATCATTTTTTCAAAAGTGAAATAAAAAAATTATTTTCCAATTATTTCACAAAGACTTTAATAATTTCACAAAAGTTTCAAAAGTATTTCAAAGATTTCCAAAGATTTTAGAAAGATTTCCAAAATACTTCAATGATATTACCAAGATCTGAACAAAATTTTAAATATAACAAAGATTTTTCAAAGGTTTTAATCATTTAAAAAGTGTTATAAAAAATCGATAAAATATGTTAAATACATATTAAATATTTGAAATATTTTGTAAAGACTCTTGATAGATTTTAAATATTTAACGGACTTCAATGATTAATCGAAGATTTTAAAAATTTAACAAACATTTCCAAACATTTCAAAAATATTATAAATATTCGACAAAAATTTCAATGATTGCCTGAAGATATAGATTAAAAATATTTCACAAAAATATCAATTCTTTCACACCTCTGATTGCAAATACGAGTTTCAAAAAACTTTTGTCAGTATTATTGTTTATTAAACAATAAAACTAAAGCTTTGAAGTTTTTAAATCTTATTTTAAGCTTTTTAAACAATTATAAACAAAAATAACGAACTAAAATAAAATTGGAAACCGTGTAATGGAAAACCTATGGTTCAGGGAGTTCGGCAGTACGTTTGCTTATGCTAAAAGTTTTTCTAAATTAAATAAACTTCTGATACTTTTTCTGATGCAAGTTCCAAAAACAGTGCCAACCATTATAATTTATTTATAAAATATTTTTTTACATTATTCATTATTTCTATCCTTTGCTTAATATTTCACTGTGAGTAATTCCAATATATGTTTCCAAAACACTTTGATTTTCAGCTAGTAAAAATTTCGATTTTTCCATCAAAAGTAATGATTAGATTAATTAAATTTGTAATCCGAAGAGTGGTTATTATTTATTTTTTAATTTTTGTAAACTGAGGTATTTTTGTTTTTTGTTATTATTTTTCATTTGGGACTCTAAAATAAACATGATGATCCGTAGCTGAAAACGGTTCGAGCCTCTCTCCTCACCCTACGGCCATGCGCTCGTTTGTTCCGTTTTTGCTCGGAGAATCAGTATGTTGTATTTTTTCTGTCAAGAAATTTTTTTCCGTTTTTACTTGAAATATTTTTTTGTTCCCTTTCTATTCCGAGAAATTTATGTTCCATTTTAACTCCCAAACTTTTTATGTCCCGTTTTTACTTTCAGCCGCTCAATTGTTTATTAGTAGTGCACGGTGAGGCTGAATAATTTTATATGAAAAGTTCGAGGACCCCAAAGCTACGAAAGGCAACTTGTTGTAAATGGTGCCTATAATCAATTTTTTATGAACTTAAAATAATCCCCTGAGCTGTTTTTTTTATACGTGAAAAATTCATTAAAACTTCTGTGTATAATAACTTAAACGCTATATAAGCTCATACAACCATATGATTTATGACTACAACGGTAATGTTAATGCTTATTCTTCTTTGCTACTTATCGATAATGTAATTATTTACTTAATCGATCGTTAATAATAGTCTTTTAACAGTTAAATAATTAACAAAATGATCTTCCAACACACTATAGGTTTGCTTAAATGAAACTAATTGCATGTTTCTTTCTTTACATCAAATGATATATGCCTACGCATAAGTATATATATTCTTCTATTTCATAATACAAAACTTAAATAATCTTTCAAACTATTTCAATATCATTATGTTGTCCAATATTTTTGCGTTGTATATATTGTTATTTA
Organism: Druon quercuslanigerum; assembly: GCA_010014905.2. Lineage (NCBI taxonomy): Eukaryota > Metazoa > Arthropoda > Insecta > Hymenoptera > Cynipidae > Druon > Druon quercuslanigerum. Next base: position 17,522 of record JAAAKG020002850.1, on the reverse strand, counting down.
TAATATGGTTAGTCTGTATCGTAACATAGAAGTGTAAGCATCAAAATGAAATTATGTCTCGTGCTTTTAGTTAGTGGATAGAAAATGGAACCAATACCTCAAATCAAAGTGCCTGCGAAGTCGCACAGTAATATTTTCAAAAGTTTAAAATTGTGCTTGTTATGAAAACAGAAAAAAAAGTTCTTTCTGAAATAACAGATACACTTGAAAAATTAATTAATAAGCATATCACCAATGACAGCAACGATGAACGATTGCCGAAAGCACTATGTGCGAATTGCAAAACAAAAAATTTATGCAAATAAAAATTCTGATAATAATTCTATTGTGATGGCTGCTGATTTTTCTAATTTTAAGCTAGCTAATAATGCTCGATCAAGTTTTGGAAATCCGCGTTTTTGGGAATTATTTATTATAGAGAAAGAACAAAGTAAATATAACTTTTCAAAAATCTCTGCTACAAGCATTAAAAAAATCAAAGAAAAAAATATGGAAATAAAAAATATGGGAATTGTTTATCAATTATCGCAAAACGTAAACGTCATAATTGTACAAAGAAGGAATTTAAGAAATTTAAGTTTTTGTGTTTAACAGGGATTTATTTCAGATAACAATTGCATCATTTTTGTTTGATTGTTATGGTCCAAATTTGGTCGTTGGATTCTTGTTTTTTTCACAGGAGTTTTTATCAATTTGATGACTAAATGTTACATGGGTTTTTAATTTGGATTTTAATCTAATTAAATTTCTTAAATTTTGATTTATCTGACTTCGATTGGAGGTCATTTCTGTTCTCAGGTTTGTTTACTATTAGTTTGCCTTTTGACCCTCACAACATTCTTGGATGTCAGGGAGTGAGCATCGTTGAGGTTTTGCTTATCCTGTCGGCTTAAATTTTAGTTTTTTTTGCCTTTATAAGGGTGCTGTGTGAGTGCCGAAACGTTGGTAATATAATTTTATTTTTTATTTTTCAACGTGCTTTTTTGTGATTTGATAATAATAAAAATAGGAAAGACGAAAGAAAGGAAAAGAGAAAGAAGGGGATGCCGTTGTTTGCCTTCTCATTTTTCTTTACTCTGTTTTATTTTTGTATAAAATCTTTGTTTTTAACAGGAATTTTGTTTAGATTACAATTTCAGCATTTGTGTTTGATTGTTGTGGTCCAAATTTGGTCGTTGGATTCTTGTTTTGTTTACAGGAGTTTTTATCAAAAAATTAATGGAAAACATGAATACATCATTAGATCAGAAAGTGAAAGAAGACTTGGTGTGTAATGTAATTACAGAAAAATCTAACGATCAAACGCGTCAAGATAATGATTCGATATCCTTATCAACAGAAGAAGGTGGACCAATGGCTGTTAGTGTTTCACGAAACACAAAAGAAGGTGAAAAACGGGTGATACCCCCTGAAAATTTATCGAAAATTAGTACTCATTTTGGTTTGTTAACTAACACAACTTTAGGAATCGCTAAACCACTTCGAAGAGCAATAAAAAAAAGAAAAATATTTAAACCTAATCTGAAAGACAAAATCAAAGTTTTCAATCATTCACTTGACTCCAATTTTGATGTAACAAAATGCCAGTTAATTAGCTCTAAAACGAAAAACAAATGAAAAGAAGAATATTTGGTATTTGGTAAAAATATTCAAAAACTAATCGATGATGTTAAGGAATCTCGTGAAGTAGATGAAGCGTACATTAAAATTGATGCAAACGGCGGTGGAGGTTTTTTAAAAAAAAACATCTATTCTATCGCTGGACAATAAATTGGTGCTTTGAAGCAAAAACAAACGGCAAAGTTATAATGAAGTAGTTGCCAAGAATTTCAAAGATTTTGGTGTCAGTAAATTATCTTTGATAGCCGTAACTCAAATTCCTGAAGACAATCATGATAAATTATCAGTTGTGTTAGACTTACTAAATCTAAAGGATTTCGAACGTAAAGTTTCAGCGGATCTAAAATTATTGAATACATTGATTGGTCTGATGTCTTGCATTACACAGGCCGACAAAATTTCAAAACCGGAAAAACCTAGAAAGAAGACTATACCTACCCGAAGGTTTTTGGTGTACTGAATCCAAATCTGGCCTCAAAAATTGTCCATCACATTACACTTCAAAATGTTATTTTCTTTTTCGTGATATCTTTATTTTTGACGGAGATATCATTCATTGAAGTTTATTACTTTATCATCCTGCAATTTGAAGTACTAAAAGTGGGCACTTTGGAAAATCGAAAAAATTTACTGGAAAGTGATTTAATTTCATTATAATAGTGAAAATACACTTGGAATTAATCTCAGTTGGACTCTACCCCCAAAACCACCCCTAATTAGGGCTTAAAAAATAAACATTTTTATATCCGCTTCTTATGAAATTTTCCATCTTTATTCTGGATGTGTACACCTGCAGGTCACAAAGAGTGTCTGCTGAAATTATCAAATCATTTCAACTCCCGAAGCACCCCTTACTCATGGGTTGAAAATATGAAATATCAGTATCGCGGCTTATATTGAAACTATATAACTGCGTTAAAAAAAGTGTCATTTTGTGGGTATCAGGACGTATAAATAAGGGTTCCTGATCCTCATTAGTGCACGAAATACCCCTAAAAGAGGGGTTGCAAAATTGGAAAATTTATATCTGCAATTCTTATGGAATTCTGCAACTGTTTATGAGATATATCAATCAGTATGACTTGAAATACTCATGAAAAAATCACCGACTCGTTTCAACCCCCGAACAACCCTAAATCAGATGTTGATCAATCTATTTTAAGAGATTGATAAACTGATAATTCCAAGTCTGTATTTTTACTATTAAAATGAAATTAAATCATTTTCCAGTAAATTATTTCGATTTTCCAAAGTGCCCACTTTTAGTACTTCAAATTGTAGGATCATAAAGTAATAAACTTCCATGAATGATATCTCCTTCAAAAATAAAGATATCACGAAAAAGAAAATGGGGGTTTGAATTGTAAGAGTATTAGTTTCCAATGTCTTCATTGGTTTTTAGAAACAAATTTATTTACATTGAGAAAAGTTCTTGATTATAACAAAAAACCGTGTTTTTGCACTTTTGGTTAGGATTTTTCGAAAACCTAGGGTGATGGAACATTTGTGAGACCAGATCTGGATTCAGCGCACCAAAAATCTTTGGGTAAGTATGGTCGTCTTTCTAGGTTTTTTTCTTTGTCGGCCTCTGTTATTAAACAAAGTGGATGCTTTACGTGAAATTTGCACAACAATCTGTAATTTCTCTTGTATGCAATTTGTTACATGTTTTGATGAATTGAAAGAGGTTATAGATTCTCGTATTGTAAATGATTTAAAATCAGTTTTCCTTAACAAGAACCCTGTTTTAAAAAAAAAGTTATTTAAGTTTAGAGATAAAAGTAATTCCGAAAGTTTACGCTATTTTTTATTAATATTGAAGATTTTTGTAAGAAAAAAAAGGAAGGATTGGGGTTCTATTCGGAGCAACCTGTCAAATCAGATCATGCAAATTAAAAAGAATGTTGATTAACTATAAAGTGAAAAAGACACAACCGAAGTATGCAAAAAATTTACTTAAAACTATTCGCAAATATAATAGTAGACACCTTTAATTTATAAACTCTTAAAGTTTAAAATTCACAAATCTATTTAATTTCAATTTTTGTTGTTTACCCTAATGAATTATTATATATTTTTATTAAATATGATGTAACTGTAACTGTACGGTTGGTTTTTAGTATTTAATGAAACATATTCACATAAAATATTCATATTACTATTTCAATAATGATTTTCAAGTACTTTAACTGGCTAATATACTTTTTCATGCTCGTAGCATATGGTTGTACCAGCCTATTTAGCGTTTAAGTTATTATGCATAGCAATTTTAATACATTTTTCACGAATAAAAAAAATGGCTTAGGGGATCATTTTAAGTTCATTAAAAATTGATTATAGTTACCATTTACAAAAACTTCCCACTCGTAACTTTGGGGTCCTCGAACTTTTCATACAAAATTATTCAGCACAACTGTGAGTGATTACTTACATTATTCCAAATCTTCGGGATTAAAAGTGGATTGCATTGGATTAAAAGTAGATTACTCTGGATTAGAAGAGGATTACATCTGATTAATCGAAGATTACATGGTTTAGAGCTGGATTGCGCCAGATTAACATAGAAATGTGTTACCTCCGGTTATAAGAGGATTGGTCAGCATTGCTTGAATTATCCCGAAATAAAAATGGATTACCCTGAATTACAGTATATTACGCCATATTAACAGCTCATCTAAATAAACAATCCAGCGCATTGTCAGAGTCTTTTCGGGCCCTAATAGTTAACCCGTCATCACCAAAAATTTTCTAAGCATCGAACTCAAATATTTTTTCCACATCTCCAAAAACTACCAAGGTTTTTAAAAGTACGAAAAATTAAAAATTAAAATTAAGAAAAGGTATTTTTTGTCATTGTCTAATCAGTCTTTTGGGGAACTACTCCGGTGGTAGCTAAATCCTAACCCCAAAAATATTTATTTTTAAAGTATCAAAAGTGAAATGTGAGTAACACTAAAAAAGTGCATGCTTTTCACCAACATCTAGTCTTTCCTTTAAGGACCTAATCGGGAGTAAGTCTATTCATCATGCCAAAAAATGTTCTAAGTGTCTCCTTCAATTATTTTTTTGTACACTTCCAAAAAGAGCCAGTGTATTTGGCAGTATCAAAAATGAAATTTGAATTCTAAAAAATTATTTTTTTCCTTATCAAATAGTCAGTCTTTACGGGCTCTAATCGGGTGCTGGCTAGCCTGTCAGGATCAAAGTTTTTCTAACTTTTAAATCAAAATACTTTTTTGCACATTTCCAAAAATATCCTGGATGTTTTGTCATGCAAAAATGTTTCACTTTTACTCAGCGCCATAAAAGACCATCTTGACAGCGCCCCGATAAAGTTTAGAAAGGTCTAACCTGGCTCTAAATAGTTCTTCGATAGTTTTCTATACGGCAGAGAAAAAACTAGTGTTTCCATTAGAACCGCTTTTTGGTTCTGAAAGAGCTGCATCAAAACAGAACACCACTTGCTGAAAAGGAATCCAAAACGATGCATTAGTTCTAAAGGAGGCCCAGTCATGAGCTCTAAATAAATCCAATCGCAACAGAGCCCATATTTTCAAAGAAACCATTTTTCGTTTTGCCCATGCAAGCGGTTTGTTTGTGAATGCGCCTTAATGTTTTCAAGGTCAAAGTTTCTCAAGGAACCCTTTTGAGTTTCTAGAGGTTTTTTAATATAAAAATAAAAGCGTCTTCATATACAAGAAACTTCTTGTCTTAACTCATCGGTCAGTAACTATAAATCGATCTTCAACTTCCCACTTTGCAAGCAGTTTGATTGTGAATGCGCCTTCATGTTGTCAAGGTCAAAGTTTCTAAAGGAACCCTTTTGGGTATTAAGAGGTTTCTTTTAGATCTCAAGTTCTAAAGGAAACCAACTTTATTTAAGCCACAATTTTTGTTTAAATCCCAGTTTTTTCTGTATGGTCCCGTCGTAAAATTGTGAGCAGATTCCAAAAAATAATTAACGAAAAAATCAAAGTGCGCTTTCCAATTTCTAAATCCATTACCTCGTCACGTGCGCGAGCGACCGAGCGCCTGGCGTTTGTTTTGCTAGTGTGTATAAATGCGTATTCACTTGCGGGAGTTACGTGCTTACGGTGAGTGCGTCTATGGGAGAGAATGCCAGAGGAAGGCGTGGTAGGCTGGTCAACTCTCCTCGACAAGGCCGTTCGTGTTCCGGCTTCAGAGCGCCCGCGCCTTCCTTGCCTTGCCTTGCAAAGCGCGAAATGAAGCATTGCCAGGTTCTTTAAGTTCTTTATTATCTCGATACTTAGAAAAAAAAACTTGTTTATACCGTTCGCAACCAGATTTTTTTAAATACTTGCCTTTAAAAATAGTTTTACTTTTTCTGCATATAGTTGTTTTAATTCATTTCTTCTAACCAGAACTGGATTTTCATGTTCAGGGCTCAGATCGACTAGATGGTTTAATAAAAGTTGCATGGAATTTAAAAAAAGTCCAAAAAGGTTACATCAAACTTTTTAAAGAAATTTTTTAAAAGCAGTATCAGAGACCAGTAGTCCAATTTTTAATTTAAAGAGAAGAATTTTAATTCAAAATATTTGTTTTTTATTACCAAAAAAATGTCTACAAAATAATTGAATTTTGAACCCGAAAATGTCGATTTTCAACAAAACAGTTATTTTTATATAAATAATTGAATTTTCATAAAACGTACAATACCGATTGACGAAGTTTGAGTTTTTTTAATGAAACAACGGATATTGAGAATATTTCATTTTTTAAGAATATTTAGCAATTTTTGAAACAATGTTTATTTGTTACAAAAGATCATGAAAATTATTTTAAATTCACAGATTTTAATTATCTACAGTGATGAAAAAAACTGTGTTTTACTTAATGCAATTGAATTTAATTGTTTAATTAAATTAATATTCTAGAAACAAATGATTAGTGAATTCCAGTAAATGATTACTAATTATTTAAGTAATTCCTGAATATCTGATATAAAAATATATTACTCTGAACATTAGTTAATTGTGTCATTAATTCCAGAAAAGAATAACTTTTCACGTTTTACAAAGGAAAAAATTATTTAAACAAATAAAATATGTTGAAATATTTATCAAATATCCTTAAAAAAAATGACTCTCAACACTCGTTAAATGTGTAATTAATTCTAGAAAAAAAATATTTTTACGCTTTATGTAGAAAAAATTATTTAAACAAATAAAAGTTGTTTAAATAATTACCAAGTATTCTTGAAAATATATAACTCTCAACATTCCTTAATTGTGTCATTAACTTCATAATATAATAACTGTTCACGATTTTAAGGAGAAAAAATTCTTTAAGAAAATGAATATTGTTTAACTAATTACAAAATATATTGAGCCAGAAGTACTACTCATGAAATTCATGAACTTTATATCATTTATCGCAAAATGTAATAAATTTTCAGGAACTTCAGGGAAAAAAATATGTAAAAAAATAATTGTTTTTTAAGCAATTGAAAAGTATTACAAAAATACTTGGTAACTGCTCACTTTTCAGTATGAATTTGATAGAAAAGTGCTATTTTCCATTTTTTAGACCCATTTCTGATCACAATAAGAGGGTATTTGCATTTATTTATAACATTTTAGTTTTATGAATTAAGTGATATCAAAATTATAATGTTTATGAGTTACATTAGATAAATAAGCTCTATGTTTTCATTGGCTTAAAATTGAATTTTTTTGCATCAAAACAAAACAAGTGAAAGACCACACTTTCCTCTTTCTATTTTTATAGTTTGCACTTCCGCATTTAATTAAAAATTTTAAAAAATTTTTAATCCTATTTAATCAGATGAAATTTCTGAAATATCTTTAAATCTGTTGACATTCCAGAAGGGAAAAGTGCAGAAAAACAAGCATGAGTCTAAAGAAATTTTTAATGGTGTCAATAATGTTGTGAGTCCGAGCCTGGTTACGGACCATTAAAAAAATACTTAACATTTTATCAGAAACTGCTCCCCCCCCCCCACACAGAATGACGATTTTTATATAGTAAGTGTATGTAACTTTAACATTATCATAACTAACGCAATTAGCTCATTTTTTAAACGATCCCTTAATCATTTTATGTATTTTAAAAAGCTTTTTTGCTACACCGCTGTGAATCGCAGTTAGGGTTTACCCAAAGGATTGAGAAATAAGAGATGTAACATGTATATTGATGATCCTTAGAAAAAAGATTCACATACTTCCAAAATTACATTTTGTTTTTATCTTCCCAGCGTGCCAACCATGCCCATTACAATTAACTTTTTCTCTAGTTTTACACACTATAAAGAAGCACCGCTACCATTCTCTTCTCGTTTTGGCGACTTTAATTGTGCCTCACAGTTGAAGAATTAAAAACGGTGGAGACGAAAGTGCAGTGTTTCACCACAAAAAGGGAGGAGTATGAATCACGCGATACACCCGAAACTCTTGAAGCTACTTTACAACGCATTTCTAAGATAATTGGATGGACATACTCACGCGCGACACGAATAAATTGTTACTCATTATACTTCTCAAGTGGATCGAGAAAGTTGCTTCTGTTACTCGTATCTGCTGCATTCGAAACATACCTCTTTTTTAGTCGACCGGCACTCGAACGACAATGTAGCTTCTCTGGGGACTTACGTGTACGCGTGTAGCAGCCTCATTAGTCTCGTTCCGATCATTTTCTGAATGTAACATTTTCTACATGTAACCAGCTACAGCTTGTAAGAAATTTAGGAGAGACAAGAAAGTCGAATGCTTTCAAGATAATTAATTATAAAGAGAAATATCGACATTGTTAAGATGCCTACTCCAAATTCTTACTTTCTTAAGGGGATTTCGTTCCCTCTGAAATAATGATCTTTTACATTTAAGAAAAGGATTTCGTGGGATAATAGCAGCCATTAGAAAATCTGAGCAATGCTAGTAAAGGTTGATGACACCACCTGAGAGGAGAAAATGATAACACTTAGTTAGAGTCAGCAACAACTCAAAGCAGCGGTCAATAACAACCATGAATATCACCTGATAACAAAAGTTAGCACAGCCTGTAACAAACTTTAACAAGGTTCGAAAATACCCTGATGACGGCTAATAACAAAACTTAGCAATGTCCGTAAAAATCCTTACAAGGATCAAGAATCGATCTTCACAAATAGTCAATAAAACTCCTATCCACCGTTATACAACAACTCCACAAACACTCAATAACAGCTGCTAGAAACTATTACTAAAAAAAATGATAACCCTTAGCAACAATCAGAGACAATCCACAGAGACAATCGATAAGAATTCCTAACAATAGTTAATACCCATACTTAGGAAAGCCGGTAATATCTCTGAATAATATACAATAGCGATCCCTAAAAATCAGAAACAACACCCCTAGCAACTTTAATACACCGATACTAGCAATGGTCAATAACAAACCCTAGAAACGATTAATAAAAATCCATAGCAGACACTGAAGTCGAAAGACAACATTATAGGTCAAAAACCACACCTGGAAAGGGTAATGGTATCCCTTAGTAGCGGAAAATCAACAATGCTTCGCAGCTTCTTTAATCTCGATAACAGCCTCTAGAAATAAATAATGACAATCCCCAGCTTCAATGATCAATAACAACTTTTAAAAGGGATAATGCCATCACTTAGCCACTGCTTGAGCAATGGTCTATAACAAACCATAGCAAAGGTTAATAAAAATCCTTAGCAAATTTAGCAGAGGTTTTTTTAAAAATCCCTGCAAATAGCCAAATCCTACAAACAGTGGCTAATAATAACCTTAACAGGCTAATAACAACATATAGCATTAGTTAATAATTACCTTTGTCAACGGTGAGTAACAATAACTAGCAACCCCTAAGAAACGTCAATAACAACAACTCACAGCAATGAACAATAAAAATCATCAGCAAACTAGAAAACTGTCGGAAATAACTCCTATCAACGACGAATAACAAAACATAACAATTAACTCGTCAACAATAATAATAAAAAATAAGACAATAAACATTGCCCCTAGCAACCACTGCTGGGGTACAGGGCCGCAAACCCTAACAATTGCCAACACTCAAAGAAACAGAAAATTGTCTTCAGATTCATTCAATCTTGGTTAAGCACTCGATCATTATTATCGAAAAAGCTACCAAAAGTTAATTTTCAGACAAGAGAGATGAATTTTTATCCCAGAAAAAGGACTTTTTTAATATAAAAGATAAACTTTCAATAAAAAAATTCGAATTTTCTACAAAACAGTTGAATTATTGACTTAAAAAGATAACTTTAACAAACACCGATAGGTGGTTTTTTAACCACATAATTAAACTATCAAAAAAATATAATATAAATCGTTGATCTTTGATGAATTTTTAAACAAGAAAATTAATTTCAATGAAATAAAAATAAAAATTTAATGTCTACAGAAAGAAATTTTTTAAACAAAATTCATGTATTTTAAACCAACTAGTTACATTTTGTACTAAAAAATATAAGGTTTAAACAAAAAATGTAAAACTTGAGTTTGCAGTAAAAAAACTAATTTTCAAAAAGAAAAAAAAAAGAATAATCAACGAAGTTCAAATAAAAATACGATTTTTTGACAAAATAGTTGAATTCATAATCAAATAGATGATTTTTTAAAGAAATAGTTAAATTTGCAAGAAAAAAGTTAAATTTTAAACCAAAAATGAAATCTTTAAATATTCAGTTTGAAAAATTAATTTTAATAAAAAATACGAATTTCTTATCAGTTGAAATTGATTGAGAAGAACCATTTTTACAAAATGGTTGAAGCCACAACCCGAATGATAATGTTTTTGAAACAGGATGAATATTTTAGCCAAACATAAAATTTTTTAATTAAATACAGAAATTTTTTACCAAATAGATCAAATTTTGACGCATAAAGGAAAAATTATCAACTAAGAATGAAATAGCAACATTTTTAGATTTTAAAAATAATTTCTAACCAAAAATAGCTTTCTAATAGTAAGTTTAAATTTTTGGATTTAAAAAATAATTTTTAACCAAAAAGAAACTTTCTAATAGGAGTTTAAATTTTAATCAAAAATATTAATTTTTAAGCAAAAATACGAATTTTCTACAGTTATTACAGTAAGAAAGAAATAATCATATTTATTTCAGAAGATTGATTTTTCAAACAAAAAAAATATTTCGCGACAAAATATGGAAAAGTTATTATTTCTACAACAAATATTTCAATTTTAAATAAAAAAAGTTAAAGTCAACTCAAACAGTTTAATGTTTAACCAAGCAGTTGCATTTTTAACCACAAAGGTTGAATTTTCAACCGAGAAGATTAATCTTTTACCAAACAAAACATATTTTCAACAAAATACATGCGTTTTGTACCAGGAAAGATTAATTTTCAATAAAAAATTTATTAGTTACATTTTCAATAAAGATATTGAATTTTCAATAAAAAAGAAACGAATTTTTAGCGAAATAGTTCAAACTCAGCCTAGAAGTGGATTTTTTATCAAGAAGAATAACTTGCTTTTGAAAAAAGATAAATTATCAAGATACAGGAATTTCTAACCAAGTACTAGTTGAATTCTCGGTTAAGAATAACTAATTTGCAAACAAAAGAGATGAATCAATAACAAAAAAGTACATTTCCAATAAAGTAGTTCAACTTGGAACGAAGTGGTTACATTTTTGACCAAAAATTATCATTTTTAAAGAAAATAGTTGTATTTTAAAAACAAAAAAAAAATGAATTTTTAACCAAGTAGTAGAGCTTTTACCCAAATAAGAGAGAATTCGGAACCAGAAATATTATTAAGGAGTTTTGAAACAAAAAAAATTTACTTTTAACCATAAGCGCAGTTGGATTTTCTTATTGGCTTATATTAATTCGGTTTACATTTAAGGGAAATAATTATAAAAAGGGGAAGTTTATTAAAATAATCGTCAGAAACATAATTTGTTAAATTAATCTGCTGCTTAAGTTAATATTCAAATCACATTAATGTTCTCAAATTAAAAAAAAAATGATTTAATCAAAAGTAGCCTCATACTAATCACAACAGCTCATGATTTATCAAATAGTCTCAACAGCTCAGTATTCTTTGTTCGATTGACGGTTATATCAAATTGAATTTATATTTCGAATTTAAAAAAAAAGAAATGTCACCATGTAAAGCACGGGAAAATTTTCACATAAAAAACCAAGGATAAACTTTACCTTGATTCTGGCGTGAAAATTATCCGAGACAAAAATGAACTTCACAGCATAAACTTTACCGAAATCGGTTAAAGTTTCTTTTGTTTTTCCATGACCAAAAATTTATTTTCAAAGACGTGAAGTTGTCTGTATAAAACTTTTTCCCTCGAAAAAATTACCTGCAACAAATTTTATCATTAGTCTTTTCTGTATCAGACTGATGTCCGACAAAATGTTTCCCTTATATAAAAATAATATAAGTGTACAGAATCTGCAGAAAATAATAAATTCTCTATTTCGCAAATTGTTCAAAATATTGTTGATCTACGAAAAGAGTTTATATAAAATAACTAATCTTTTTACTTAACACTAGAACGACCAAAATTGAACATACCGCCTGGACGACCATGTGGGTCAAAGTGACCCATATGAGATTATTCCTGTTTTCATGGCTTTAGCAGCATGCAATTTACTGTACCATGAAGTAATTTTTTTTCTTGTCAATGTGGGTTTATGTTTTCATGATATGAAAAAGTGATAATATCATATTTTCGACACACAAATTTTCACACTTTCCTATCTAAGGAAACCTGTTTGAGGTGCAGCGGTACTTGCTATAGCAGAAGCCAGTAGTTAATGCCGCATATTTGTCTTACTTATTAGGCACAAACTGAAGAAATAGATAACAGCATTTGCAGGCATACAGCTGTTCATCTGCGGTCATTTGCTGAAGGGTCTTAAACCATGCATCAGCGTTCTTCATGAATTTATGCCAAACTCTAAAGCTAAAAAAAATTTATAAGAAATTTTTCGATATTCAAAATAATTACTCATTCAATAAGTCTCCAATAAAATAAGGAGCGGACAGTCATATTCTACCTTCGAAATCTGCATGAAAATAAAAGCTCGTCTTAGAAACTGTACTTAAATTATGTAACAGCTCAATGGGGGGGGGGGGGGACCATTTGTTACGATTTTTTACGGGGGGGGGGGGGGGATCCTTCACTCATGTACGTAATTTTTGGAAATTCGCAAAACCTGTCTCCTGAAGATTATCTTTTTAGTTATCAATTTTATTATTTTATTGAAAGTTAAACAATTTTCTTAAAAATAAATCCTTTCTTGTTAACAATTCAAATGTGTTGTTAACAATTCGTCTTTTTGGATTTAAAACGCAGCCCTTTTCGCAGAATATTAAACTTTTGTCTAAAATTCATATTTTATTGCTGAAAATCAAACTGAAATCTTTTTTAGATAAAAACTATTTTTTCTGACAATTTATCTTTTTTATTTAAAATTTGCCTGTCTTAGTAGAACTTTCATTTTACTTGGAAAAAATGCAACTGTTTAATTAAAAATTTAGCAATCTTTTTAAAAAAGTTATACTTTTTGGTTAAAAATTGGAATATTTATCAGAAAATTATCTTATTGCTTGCAATTCCTATTTCGAGGTGGAAAAATGGATAGAAATTAAATTATATTTTTGAAGTTTTTTTTATTTAATCTGTTTTAAAACAAATTTATTTTTCTTGTATAAAAAGGCTTGTTCGATTGAAAATTTAAACTTTTTTTGGAAAGTTAGTCTTTTGAATTTAAAATTCACTTGATGTAGCCGAAATTACACCTTTCTTAGAGAAAAATGCAACTATTTGGTATAAAATTTAATAACTTTCTTGAGAAGTCATACTTTTTATTTGAATTTGATATTTTGAGGTTGAAAAGGGAACTGAAATAATTTATGAATGAAAATTCACCTTTTTTGAATTTTAAAAAAAATTAAACATTCAGCGAGTTTAAGAGAAATTTTATCTTTTTTTGATAAAAATATAAATGTTTGGTTTCAAATTAAACAATTTTGTTAAAAATTTATATTTTAGCATTGAAAAACGAACTTAATCTTTTATTGGCGAAAGTTCAACTTTAAAAAAATCATTTTTGGATGAAAATTTAACTGTATATTTTTCCAAAAAAACTGATCTATTTCAAGAAAAATGTTGTCTTTTTAATCAAAATTCAACTATTTAGTATAGAATTCGACTTTTTAAATAGAAAATGCAATTATTTTCTTAAAAACTTATTTCTTGTTTAAAAATTCATATTTTGGTCGTGAAAAGTCCATTTAACCCTATTTTAATACAAAAATTACCTATTTCTAAAAAATTTATCTTGTGGATTTGGAAATTCATCTGTTTTAGCAAAACTTTAATTTTTCTAATAAAAATGCAACTTTGTCGTTAAAAATTCATCTTCATTGCTTGAGTATTCAAGTGTGTTTTTTTAATTTGGCTGACTCACTTTATTAAGAAATAATTTTTTTGTTCGTAAAGATTTATATTTTAATTGAAAATTCATCTCTTTAGTAGAAAATTTAACCATTTTGTTACAAATTTATCTTTTTTAATTTATAATTCAATTATTTGGATTTTTTGGTACTTTGGCTTTGCCTTTAAGGTACTTTAGCTTTAAGGTTGAACAATTAAGATCAATTTTTATTTATTTCTTGAGTGAATAAACTTTATTTGTTCAAAATTCGTATTTTCATTTTAAAAAATTTTTGTAATAATTTTATTTCTTTTATTAAAATATAAACAATGACTCTTTTCTGTTGTCTATTTATCATTTGAGGTTGCAAATTCAACTATTATGTTCAAAACTTAATTACTTAGTGGAAAATTTAAGTATTTTGTTAAATAATAATTAAATTTAAAAATTTTAAATTTGTATTCGAAATAATTTTTTATTCATATTTTGGTCACTTTTAACCCCCCTCCCCCACGTGGTATATCGTAGCTATATTTCACCTCCTCCACCCCTTAAACAAACACGCGGTTTTTATGAGAAAGCTTTTGTAAACAAAATAATTTCTAAGAAAAAGTTTAAAATTTTAATTCATACCAAATTGTTGCAGGTATTTTGATCCAGAATTTCAACTCAATATGATTCACTTTTTCATTCAGACTAATAGATGTTGCTTCAGTCTAGTTTTTTTACTCATTCTGAATTGAATTATTCCTCAAAATGGATCCACAATAGTTTTTTGGGTTGCTGATCACGAATTTTCTATCAGATATGAAAAATTCAAAATAAAGGATCCAAGATGGCCGGCTAATTTTTTAGAACTTTCCCATTTTTGTATTAAAATCTGTATACAATACTTTTCGGGGTCGCTGATTGTGAATTCAAGATCAGATTTGCAAAATTTAAAATAGCGGATTCAATATGGCTGACAATATTATAATTAAAATTATAATGAAAAAGTGTGACAAAAATTCATATTATGGCTAAAGACGATACAGAAACAAATCAATCATCGATAGACTTAGATAACACAGGTTTTTAAAGTATGCATTTCGAGAGAATTTCATGAAGTTTTCCATTCCAGTTCATCTTATTAGATATCCCACTTGACCTAAAAAATCTTGTGGACAATTTATATTCGCAAAAATAAATATTTCTTGGAAGTATGTCCGCCATATTGAATCTCCTATTTTGAATTTCGCGAACCAGATCGCGAATTTAGAATCAGCGACACCGAGAAGCTTTGTATACAGATTTTCATACAAAAATGGGAACTTTCCAAAAAAAATTAGTCCGCCAACTTGGATCCGCCATTTTGAATTTTTCAAAGCTGATATCAAATTCTTTATCAGCAACCCAAAAAACTATTATGTATCCATTTTGAGGAATAATTTAATGTAGAAAGAGTAAAAAAAGTAAACTGAAGCAACATATATTAATCTGCATAAAAAATAATTCACAAGTGTTGCAATTTTTTGCAACCTGATATTGAAAAAAAACGTTCTCCAGATTTTGCTATTATAAGTCCCAATAACACTTTTCGTGCCCGGAAAAAATGCATTTTTTTACCTAAAATTGCCAAAAAACAATAAAAATAATTTTCTTACTTTTTTAAATGGTTGGATTGTGTTAAGCGGCCCTTAATACATATGGAAAACTTTGCCGCAAGCAAAATGTACAGCGCCTTTATAAAAATCGAAGACCTAAAACTTGCTGTAAAATTTTTTGTTATTCAGGCATTAATGGGTTAAAGTTACGGATCTCTTATAAAGTAAAATTGCATATTATTGAAAATGATTTAACTTTTTGAACTTTTGTCTAATTAAGGAATTTCATAAGAATAGTTTCGAAATTCATATATTGGATTGATATTTCTTAACACATTAAAAAAAAATTTGGTCTTTTTTTGAAAATTTTCAGAATGTTGAAAAACATATAATTTTTTTAATTTTTATTGAATTTAAAAATGTAATTATGATAATTAGCAAGTCTCTTAGCCTTGTTCCAGAAAATCAGACAAAAATGTCTAAAACAGATAAAAAATTTGTTTAAAAAGGAAAATGAAATAGCTCTAACTTTTTAAATTTTTGTCTAATCGAAAAATTAACTTCAGATAGTTTCTAAACATATTTGATATCTAGTGAAAAATTGAAATTAAATTTCCCAATCTGTCAGAAATATATATAAATATATATTTTTTGAACATTTTCAAAATTATTAAAAGTATATAACTTTTCTAATTTTTATCCAAATTGAACATTTTATTTGGATAATCTGCAAGCAACATTTTTTAAATTTGAAAAAAATACAACTTGGAATTTGACGCATGAAGGCAGCACTTTCGCCTGGCAGGAATTATTTAAAGGAAGTTATTCACTTTTTTTGGAATAGTATAAATTTTACACAGTATATATTACAAAAGAAGTAAATATTTTATATCAGGGGAGACCGAGACAATTCGTGACAACGCGAAAATTTTGAAAAAAGTGCCACAGGAACCCATGTGCAACTAAAAATCTTTAAAAATTCCTGTAGGTGGCTCTGGTGGCCTCCTAGGTTGAAACGAAGTTCGACACGCACATCTGTCATTCTACGTTGTTGGTGGCATAAGAAGTGTTTTCATGTGTTGAAAGTAAAAATTTTAAATCTCTGTTTTTTGTTCTCACAACAAACTTGTCGGTTGTATCCACCTTTCGGTAAGTTTTACTTGTTTTCTACATTGCTACGCACATATTCAATAAGCACATGTTATGCACTGCTATCATTATGTGTACATTTTGCGAATATAAACATTATATATGACGCTGGGGCATTTCGTGACACGAACACCCGGTTTATTTCGTGAAAAGTTGCCTTTTGTCAATTCTAATACAAATCCCAAATTAATCATTCAAAGGTTTCCATGGTGCGAAATTATGTGCGGAAGACCGCTGCAGTGGATGCAGACAAATTAAAAAATGCCTTTTCTTTCAGCCGTCACTGTGAGGCTGCTGATCCTGAAAATGTAACAATCACTCGACCAGGATTGACGCCGGTAATTTTTTAAATGATGAAACATAACAATTTAAAAGAAATTACACAATTTTTAAGATATATCAGATATTCAATAAAGATCAGGAACAAGCGTTGGTCGATTACATTCTGGAAGCATCACAGAAAAAACTGGGGGTTCACTCATGTTGCAGCTCAAATGAAAGTTGGTAACCTTAGGAACTTGAGCTCATATAGATACCTGCCGAGACCCAAATGGGTTCGTTTGGAGCGCAGTTGAAAAGAACAGCATGAAGGTAAATCCACAAACCAACCGCTTGCAAAGTCGAGTTGATATAAGCGGGATTTTTGAATTCATTATTCTAAAAATACCCAATTGCCTTATAGAAATAACAAATATTGAACACGTAGTTAATTATTCGTCTTTATTTATC
>JAAAKG020002839.1:5915-21688 GCA_010014905.2 Druon quercuslanigerum | reverse complement strand
TTTCCTACTATTTTTAAACCAAATGTATGATTTTTAAACAAAAGAGTTAAATTTAAAAAAAATCAATAATTTTTAACCAAAAAGTAGAATATTCTATCGAAATATTTTAATTTTTTACCATTAATGTTTAACAAAAAAGTTAATTCTTAACCAAATAGTTACATTTTATACCCAAATATTTTTATTTTTTACCGAAAAAATCTTATTAAAATAAAAGAATTAAATTTTTAACCAGAAAGAAAAAAATTCCTATAAATTGTGGAATTTTCGACAAAAATATTTTAATGTTCTAGCCTTCCCCCCTTCCCCCTCAGAAAACGATTTTTAAAGAAAATAATCTAATTTTGAATCAAAAAGGTGAGTTTTCAACTAAAATAAAAAATTAATTAATTAATTATTTAAAAATTAATCAATTTTAACTAAATTAAAAAATTGCTTCTTATTTTAAATTGTAATTAAAAATTAAATAAAAAATAAAAATCAAACAACTGCGTTTTTAACAGAGTACTTCTTTTTTTTTAACCAAATGAATGAATTTTAAACAAAATATATAAATTTTCAACCAGATGGTTGATTTTTTCCACCAAAAATATTAATTTTGAAAGTAAAAGTATTTTTTAAGTAATTAAAATATAAACAAAATACATGAAATTTTAACCAGATCATTGATTTTTTCTACCAAATATATTGATTCTCAACAAAAATATAATTTAATTGATCCAAAAAAGATTTAAATTTAAAATTAAATACAGTTTGTATTCAACCAAAAAATATGATTTAAAAAAAAAAGATCTGAATTGTCACCCAAATCAGATTAGTTGTCTACCAAAATAGTTAAATTTTTAACAACAAAAAAATTATATTTTTTTACTGAAAGAGATCAATTTTAAAACGAAAAAGCCAAATTTTGAACAAATTAAAAAGAAAAATTTCCTATACATTTTTCAATTTTCAAACCGAAAATTTGACTTTTCTACAAAAAGGTTACTTTTCAACCAAATAGGTAAACTTTCTACGAAAATAAATGAGTTTTCAACCAAAAAAAGATTTTTATTTTAAATCAATCATAGTTGAATTTAACCAAAAAATGCGAATAAAAAAAAATAGTTGAATGCTCACTCAAATCAGATTAGTTTTGTACCAACATTGTTCAATTTTTACCAAAACAGGATTTTTCACTAAAAAGACGAATTTTCTTCGAAACAGCTAAATTTTCCAGTCGAAAATATGACTTTTGAACAAAAAGGTGATTTTTCAAAAAATAGTAAAATTTAAAACAAAATAAATAGGAGATATAAAAAAAAGGCAATGTGACTTTAAAGTAACAAAAATGAAAGTTCCCAGTTACTTTAAAAATCTCCTCTATTACAATTATAATTATTTATTACAATTTAATTTAAAAAGTTTTAACAAAGTTACTCGAAAAATGACCAATAACGTAACTTTCTAGTAACTTTGTTACTTTTAGCAAGTTACTACCCAATACTGGTTTGGTTAAACTTTTCCGATTGTAACTTTTATTCTCATTATGATATTGTTTAGTCTGAATAATTTCGCTTTCATTCATTCCTCCATTTTTATAATGAACTTCGTGTGCGCAGAAAGCAATCCACTTTTTCAAACTGCATTTGCCTCAAGGCGAATTTCCCCGTATCAAATAAATTGTCGCTTATTCTCATTCGAATAACTCATTTCCCTTTGTGCTGAAATGGAATGTACCAAAATACCAACTCAATGAGTCTGGCAAAATAGGTTTCACTGAAACGATCGACGCACGCTTTCAGGAAAGTCGTTTTAATTCAAGTTAGTAATTGACGCATGCAGAAATATTTTTTTTTGTTAAAGTTAAATTAATTATTTGATTTTAATCACTCTAATATGTATATTTATATTCATAGAGTTTGATGAAAAACAATTCACATCGGTCGGTAGCTCAGAGAGTTGCGCTTTCGATGCATAGGAAGGTTCCGGGTTCGATTCTCGCTGCCTCCACTTTTTTTTTATTTACAAAATATTTATAAATATAATTTACTTCGATAAAATTATGAAATTATGCAAATAAAGGCAAAGAAATTTATTTAATATACATTTTTTTGTATTCGTTAGTAATTATATTTGATACTAAAAGTACAAATGAGGTTTTTATTCGAAAAAATGTATTTTTGATCACATTTTGTACCTTATTTTTTTGCAAAATGTTTAAAATTCAAAAATTAAAATTCTTTATTAAAATTGTACATATTAATAAACTATAAAAGTTTTAATAAATAAATATACTATACAATAATAAATAAATATAGAAAAACAAGAAATAATAAACGATTGATTAGTGAAAGTGAAGTTTCTGGTTAGATCAATCTCGAGATCAATTTGTTTTTATTGATAGAAAATAAATAATCTTGATTCAAAAAAATATATCTTTTTTGTTTTTTTACTGTTTTTGATTTAAAATAAAAATTAAACACATTTGTTAAAAAATAATTTTTTTATTGAAGACTCATAATTTAAAATAGGAATTAATCTTTTTCGTTAATTTTGAACTATTTTATTAAAAATTCGTTTTTTTTCTCGAAATTTAATTTGGTCACTTAAAAATATAAATTTTCCATTTTTGTTTAAAAATTGATCCTTTTTAGTAAAAAAATCCATTTTTTGCTTGAGGTTTTAACTATTTTTTTAAATTCCTGCTTTTGATTAAATATTAAAAATTTTTTTCTTGAGTTTAAATTTCTGTGGTTGAAAATTAAAATTTTTTGTTAAAAATTCGTTATTTTTTTGTTTAACATTCACTTTTTTCATTTTAAATTTAATTATTTGTTTTTGGGTTGAAATTTCATATATTTTATATAACTAGAGTGAAACAAAATTTGAACAAAATTATTAAATTTTTAACCTAAAGAAATATATTTTTAATCAAGAAGATTAATTTTCCTCGAAAGAAGATAAGTTTTTGACCAAATGATTTTTTTAATTCAAAAGATAAATTCTTATCAAAAAACATTAATTTCTTACCAAAGAAGATGAATTTCTAATAAAAAAATTCCATTTCAAATAAAATATATACATTTTTAACCGAATAGTTAAATTTACAATTAATAAAATTGATTTACAACTAAAAAGAAAAAAATTTGCAAAAAAAAAGAATTTAATTCTTAATTAACAATATTAATTTTTAGTAAAAGATTTTAACTTTCAACCAAATACTTAAATTTTTAACTAAATAGTTGTAGCTCAAAATTTCTAAAAAATTATTGAATTTTTAACCTTAACAAAAAAATTTTTAATCAAGAAGATTAATTTTTGCCAAAGAAGATAAGTTTTTGACCAAATGAATTTTTTAATTAAAAGGTAAATTCTTAACAAAAAACATTAATTTTATACCAAAGAAGAAAAATTTCTAATGAAAAAATTCCATTTTAAATAAAAAATATAAATTTTTAACCGAATAGTTAAATTTTCAAATAATAAAATTGATTTACAACAATAAAGAAAAAAAGTTGTAAAAAAGAGAATTTAATTTCTAATCAACAAAATTAATTTTTAACAATAGAGTTTAATTTTTAATTTTAAGTTAAAAAATTATTTTCAAACAAAAAAATGATTTTTTATTGAAAAATTTAATAGTATTTCAGCCAAAGAACATTTAAATTTGATATTAAAAACAGGTGAATCCAACCAAAAAAGATGAATTTAAAATAAAATAGTTAAATACTAAAACTCAAAAGATTAATTTTGAAGATAGTTGAATTTTCAAAAAAAAAGGTTTTAGTCAAGAGGGAAAGAAATTCAACCCAATGGTTTTTTTTGAGAGCCGAAAAGTTTAATTTTCTACAAAACAATTGAATTTTCAATCCCTAAATATAATAAATTTTAAAAAAATTAGTTGCAATGAAATATTTAATTTTTTTTTTGAAAATCGTTAAATTTAAAATCCAAAAATACGACCTTTTCACAAAAGAGTTTAATTTTGAACCAAAAATTCTGATTTTGTAACAAAATCGTTGAATATTGAAAAAAATTTGTTTATCAAATACTACGATTTCTAATAAAAAAATATGATTTTGCAACAAAAAATAAAATAGTAGACATTTTAACAAACAATAATTTAATTTTTACCAAAAATTAAATTTTCGGTTAAAAACATTAATTTTTAGCCTAGGACTGTTTTGGAACATTTTGAATTTCAGGGTCAAACCAAAATTCAATTTTTAAATTCATCGAAAATTCCACTTTAAATTGATTAACTGGCATTTACTGTAAAGTGAGGCTTGGCAAAAGCAATTGCAATAATGCAATTTCCGGATGCCCTCTTATCAACATTGCAGTTTTACGACTCATCGTGAAACGTAGATAGTTTATAATTAAAACAAGACCAAATTAATTATCTGACTAATAAGTTGGATTACTGACTTTCCTTCGAAGAGAAACCATAGATTTTTCAAGATCCATAATTTATTATACGCAATTTAATTTTAAAAGAATTTTTTTACAACTTATTACAATAGTCACAAAATAAAAATAACTTGGAAGATTAAGTATAAATGTAAAGTTTTATCAGATTTTACTAGATTTATAATAAAACCACTAATGAAACTAATTTTACAAGAATCGAGATTTTAGACAAGATTCGAGAAAAGGCGCAAAATTCTAGAAAAAAATCGAGACGAGATTCGAGACAAGATCTGAAACAAGAATCAAGGCATGATTCGAGCTGAAACTCGATATTCGAGGAAGGATCTGACCTCGACATTGACTCGATATTCATGATGAAATTCGAGACAAGATTCGAGACAGGATTCAAGACACTATTCGAGAAAAGACTCGAGGTTCGAGGCAAGATGTAAAACAATATTTGAGATATTCGAGAAAATTCCAGAAATTCGAACCAAGAATGGAGACAAGATTCGCAATATGGCTGTAGATTTGAGACAAGAATCGAGACAGGATTCGAAACAATTTTTCAATACCATATTCGAGATAAAAATTGAGATTCGAAACGAGAATTGAGAAAAGATTCAGAATAAGATTCGAGAAAAGATCAGATTCAAGACTCGATACAAGACTCTAGATAAGGCGCGAGATTCAAGAAGAAATTCGAGGCGAAATTCGAGACAAGATTGAGAAAAATTCGAGATGAGATAAGATTCAAGGTGAAATTCAGGACGAGGCTTAAAATGGCATTCGAGACGACATTCGAGACAAGATTTGAGATAGAATTTTAAGAGCAGCAGGCTTAATATGTCGAGGAAAATATTCTATTCAGGTTGATCTCTTATTAAAATTTTAATTAACAATCAATTTTTTATTCTCAAATGTAGCTGCTTGTTTATATAATTTCCTGTTAAAAAAAGTTCGGAAGATTAAGTTTCAACATATAGTTTAATCAGATTTTACTAGATTTGTAATAAAACCACTAATGAAACTAATTTTTTCAAGAATCGAGATTTTAGACAAGATTCGAGAAAATCGAGACGAGATTCGAGAAAAGATCTGAAACAAGAATCAAGGCATGATTCGAGCTAAAACTCGATATTCGAGGAAGAATCTGACCTCGACATTGACTCGATATTCATGATGAAATTCGAGACGAGATTAGAGACAAGATTCGAGACAGGATTCAAGACACTATTCGAGAAAAGACTCGAGGTTCGAGGCAAGATGTACAACAATATTTGAGATATTCGAGAAATTTCGAGAAATTCGAACCAAGAATGGAGACAAGATTCACAATAAGGCTGTAGATTTGAGATAAGATTCGAGACAGGATTCGAAAGAATTTTTCGATACAATATTCGAGATAAGAATTGAGATTCGAATCGAGATTTGAGAAAAGATTCGGAACAAGATTCGAGAAAAGATCAGAGACAAGACTCGATACAAGATTCTAGATAAGACGCGAGATTCAAGACGAAATTCAAGAGGGAATTCAAGGCGAAATTCGAGACAAGATTGATACAAATTCGAGATGAGATAAGATTAAAGATGAAATTCAGAACGTGGCTTAAAACGGCATTCGAGACGACATTCGAGACAAGCGTTGAGATAGAATTTTAAGAGCAGAATGCTTAATATATCAAGGAAAATATTCTATTGAGCTTGACCCAGTATTCAATTTTTAATGATAAATTTTTTATTATCAAATATAGTTGCTTGTTTTTATAATTTCCTGTTAAAAAAAGTTTGGAAGCTTAGGTTTATATATAAAGTTTTATCAGATTTTACTAGATTTATAATAAAACCAATAATGAAACTAATTTTACGAAAATCGAGATTCTAGACAAACTTCGAGATAAGGCGCCAAATTCTAGAAAAAATTCTAGACGAGATTCGAGACAAGATCGGAAATAAGAATCAAGGCAAGATTCGAGCTAAAAATCGATATTCGAGGAAGGATATGACCTTGATATTGACTCGACATTCATGATGAAAGTCGAGACGAGCTTTGAGACAAGGTTCGAGACAAGATTCGAGACAGGATTCAAGACACTATTCGAGAAAATACTTGAGGTTCGAGGCAAGATGTAAAATAATATTTGAGATATTCGAGATTCAAAACGAGGCTTAAAATGGCATTCGATATGACATTCGAGTCAAGACTTGAGATAGAATTTTAAGAGCAGTAGGCTTAATATATCGATGAAAATATTCTATTCAGCTTGACTTCTTATTTAACTTTTAATAATAAATTTTTTATTATCAAATATAGTTGCTTGTTTATATAATTTCCTGTTAAAAAAGAGTTTGGAAGATTAAATTTAAATATAAAGTTTTATCTGCTTTAACTAGATTTATAATAAAACCACTAATGAAACTAATTTTACAAGAATCGAGATTCTAGACAAAATTCGAGATAAGGCACGAGATAATAGAAAAAAAATCGAGACAAGATCCGAGATAAGATTCGTAATACGACTGTATATTTAAGACAAGATTCGAGATAAAACTAGAGATTTAAGATTTGAGACAAGATTAGAGACAAGATTCAAAAAAAAGACTCGGGATAAAATGTGACACAAAATTCGAGACTAGATTTAACACGAAGTTCGACACAAGCCTCAAGGCAAGATTCGAGCTAAAGCTCGATATTCGAGGAAGGATTAGACCTCGATATTGACTCGATATTTAAGATCAAATTCGAGACAAGAATAGAGACAAGATTCGCAATAGGGCTGTAGATTTGAGAAAAGATCAGAGACATTCGAGATGAGATAAGATTTAAGATAAAATTCAGGGCGAGTATTAAAACGACCTTCGAGACGACATTCGAGACAAGACTTGAGATTGAATTTTAAGAGCAGAAGGCTTGATATATTGGGGAAAATATTCTATTCAGCTTGAATTCTTATTTAATTTTTAATGAAAAGTTTTTTATTATCAAATATACTCGCTTGTATATATAATTTCCTGTTAAAAAAAGATTGGAAGATTAAATTTAAATATAAAGTTTTATCAGATTTTACTAGATTTATAATAAAACCAATAATGAAACTAATTTTACGAGAATCGAGATTCTAGACAAGATTCGAGATAAGGCACGAGATTCCAGAAAAAATTCCAGACGAAATTCAAAACAAGATGTGAGACAAGATTCGAAATAAGATTTGATATTTGAGACAAGATTCGAGACGAGATTAGAGACACGATCCAATACAAGAATCAAACAAAAGACTCTAGATAAAATGTGATACACAATTCGAGACAAGATTTGAGACCAAGTTCGAGACAAGACTCAAGGCAAGATTCGAGTTAAAGCTCGATATTCGAGGAAGGATATGACCTCGATATTGATTCGATGTTCAAGATGCAATTCGAGACGAAATTTGATACAAGAATCGAAATAAGGCTCTAGATTTTAGACAAGATTCGAGACAGGATTCAAGACACTGTTTGCGAAAAGACTCGAGGTTCGAGACAAGATGTAAAACAAAATTTGAGATCAAATTCGAGACAAGAATTCCAGACAGGATTCGAGACAATTTTCGATAAAATATTCGAGATAAGACTTGAGATTCAAAACGAGATTGGAGGCAAGATTCGGAACAGGATTCGAGAAAATATCAGAGACAAGATTCGATGCAAGATTCTAGATAAGACGCGAGATTCAAGAGGAAATTCGAGACAAGATTGAGATAAATTCGAGATGAGATTCAAGAAGAGGCTTAAAAAGGCATTCGAGACGACATTCGAGACAAGACTTGAGATTGAGTTTTAAGAGCAGAAGGCCTAATATATCGAGAAAAATATTCTATTCAGCTTAAACTCTTACTCAATTTTTAATAATAAATTTTTTATTATCAAATATAGTTGCTTTTTTATATAATTTCTTGTTAAAAAAAAGTTTTTTTAATGTTTAAAAGTATTAATAAATTATTTTTAAACATTCAAAAACCGGTAACGCAAAAAATTCGGTATTCGGAAATATTCGGATTTATGGATGCGCAGTACAATTGTATGTAATTTCTGGCTGCGCACTAAAGCCATGCCTCGTTCCTGACTGCGCAGTAGATTTCCATTGAGTTCATATGCGCAGTACAATTGTATGGCGCTTGAGACTTCGCAGTAGAGAATTTTCGTACTTTCGGGTACGTATCAGAGTTAGGTCACATGCACAGTACAATTTTATGAAACTTATCACTGCTCAGTAAATTTATGCCACATTGCAAGCTGCGCAGTAGACTAGTATAAGTTAAATTGTTGCGCAGTAGAATTGAATGGCATTTATGGCTGCGCAATGGCGTTATTTTTCATTTATGGCTGCGCAATAAACTTCTGCGAGATTTACGGTTGCGCAGTACAATTTAACAATACTTTGAAATACGTCTAGAGTCATAAATTCCAAACTGAATTATGGAAATTTTTCAAGACTCTAAAATTTGTGTTAATTTAGCCTATAAACCCACAAGCATGAATTTCAAAATGAAAACGTTACAGAGTAAAATATTTTTATTGGTGAATAATTTTCTGATGGCAATTGATATCAATATATTTAATTATATATTTTCAAACAGTAAGTTTAAACATTTTTAGAGAAGCAGCTGATATTTTTAGTACATTGTTCAAATAATTTAAAAATTATGAATAATTTTCTGATAGTAATTATTTGCAAAATATTATATTGTTTATTAAATAAATTGAATAAAGCCAGTATTGATGTTTGAAGTGTGTGTCAATAATATTTGTTTATGCTGTTGCGAGATTAAAGTTTAAACTAGGTCTTGCAAGTCACTTTAATTTCTAAAGCGGTGATTGACTCGATTTGCAATCAGCGCGACATACTGGGAACGTGCCTCTTTGTAGTGGAGGTTTATCGTTACGTCATTGCAATTAAGTTTTGCTTTCGATGCAATGCTCGGAAAAAGGGTCAATTATTCTTTCCGTGTTAAGTCCTTTCGCCGACCTAAACGAAAACTTTGCACGAGTTTAAGGATTTTTCACCCTATTGAAATAAAAAAAACTTTTCTGAACTTTTTAAATTGAATTTAAAACTGACTTTTTGGAAAGCACTTCAAATTCTATGAAATCTTGTAAAATGCCTTAAAAATTTTAAAAGATTTAAAATTTTCCTTGGAATTTTTAAAAATAGTTTAAAATTTTTAAAAATAGCCTAAAATCTGTAAAATCTTGAAAGTGTAAAGTACCTTGTAACTTTTGAGAGATTGTAAAAATTCCTTGGAAATTTTAGAAATACCATTACATTTTTTAAATCTTTTGGAACCCTTAGAAATTTATTAAAATCTATTAAAAAATCCTTCGGGAATTTCACAATGCCCAACATTAATTCAAATCGTTTTAAATCTTTTGAAATCCCTTGCAACTTTTGAAAGCTATTGAAAATTACCCAAGAGTTTTAAAAATATTCTGAAAACCATTGAAATTAGTAAAATCTTTTTGAAAAATCCTTGAGATGTTTAAAAAAATATATTTTAAATCCTTCGGAATATTTTAAAATCCCTTTAAACATTGAAAGATTTTGAAAATTTTTTGGACTTCTTAAAAATACCCTAAATTCTTTAAAATCCTTTGGAATTCTTTGGAATCCTTTCAAAAATAATAATTTTTTTTTGAAATCTTTTAAAGTACCTTGTAACTTTTGAGAGATTGCAAAAATTCCTCGGAATTTTTATGAATATCCTTAAATTTTTTAAATCTTTTGGAATCTTTAGAAATTTATTAAAATCTATTAAAAATTCCTTCGTAATTTTTACAATACCCAAAATTATTTCAAATCGTTTTAAATTTTAAATCTTTTCAAATCTCTTGCAACTTTTGAAAGCTAATGAAAATTACCCAGAAAATTTAAAAATACCCTGAAATCCTTTAGATACCCTGAAATACTTTAGATATCCTGAAATCCATTGAAATAACTAAAATATTTTTAAAAAATCCTTGAGATGCTTAAAAATATATATTTTAAATCCTTCGGAATATTTTGAAATCCTTTTAAATATTGAAATATTTATAAGATTCTTTGGACTTCTTAAAAATACCCTAAAATCTTTTAAATCCTTTGGAATCCCTTCAAAATATTGAAATGTATAAAAAATTCGTTGGAATCCTTTAAAGTAACCCAAAGTACTTCAAATTCTATGAAATCTTGTAAAATACGTTGAAATATTTGACAGATTTTAAAAATTCCTTGGAACTTTTAAAAGTAGTTTGAAATCTGTAAAAATAGCCTAAAATCTGTAAAATTTTAAAAATTTAATTTAAATTAGTAAAATTTATTTAAAATTCCTTTCGATTTTTTCAAATACCTTAAAATAATGAAAATGTTTTGAAATATTTTAAGGACCTTGTAACTTTTGACAGATTTTGACAATTCCTTGGAATTTTTAGAAATACCCTGAAATCTTTAAAATCTTTTGGAATCCTTAGAAAATTATTAAAATCTATTAAAAATTCCTTGGGAATATTTACGATACCCAGAAATATTTCAAATCGTTTTAAATCTTTTAAAATCCCCTGCAACTTTTAGAAGCTATTGAAAATTACCCAGAAATGTTAAAAATGCCCTGAAATCCTTGAAATCCCTTGAAATCTAGTGAAATGAGTAAAATATTTCAAAAAATCCTTGAGATGTTCAAAACAAATATTTTAAATCCTTCGGAATATTTTACAATCTTTTTAAATATTGAAAGATTTTGAAAATTCTTTGGTCTTTTTAAAAATACGTTAAAATCCTTCAAATCCCTTGAAATCCTTTGAAATGAGTAAAATCTTTAAAAAAAATCCTTGAGATGATTAAAAAAATATATTTTAATTCCTTTGGAATATTTTGAATTCCCTTTAAACATTGAAAGATTTAAAAAGTTCTTTGAACTTTCTAAAAATACCCTAAAATCTTTAAAATGCTTTGGAATCCCTTCAAATTATTGAAATCTCTTAGAAATTCTTTTTGATCCTTTAAAGTACCCTAAAGAACTTCCAATTCTATTAAATATTGTAAAATGCCTTAAAACTTTTGACAGATTTTTAAAATTCCTTGGAATTTGTTTAAATAGTTTAAAATCTTTAAAAATAGCATAAAATCTTAAAACTTCTTTTAAATTAGTACAATTCATTAAAAATTCCTTGGGATTTTTTCAAATACCTTAAAATAATAGAAAAAATTTTGAAATATTTTAAAGTACCTTGTAACTTTTGAGAGATTGTGAAAATTCCTTGGAAATTTGAGAAATACCCTCAAATTTTTTAAATCTTTTGGAATCCTTAGAAAATTATTAAAATCTATTAAAAATCCCTTCGGAATTTTTACAATACCCAAAAATATTTCAAATTGTTTTAAATCTTTTGAAATCCCTTGCAACTTTTGAAAGCTATTAAAAATTACCCAGGAATTTTAAAAATACCCTGAAAGTCATTGAAATGAGTAAAATCTTTCAAAAAATCCTTGAGATGTTAAAAAAAATTTGAAATCCTTCGGAATATTTTAAAATTCCTTTAAACATTGAAAGATTTAAAAAATTCTTTGGACTTCTTCAAGATACCCTAAAATTTTTAAAATCCTTTGGAATCCCTTCAAATTATTGAAATCTATTAAAAATTTCTTGTGATCCTTTGAAGTACCCTAAAGTACTTCCAATTCTATGAAATCGCGTAAAATACGTTGAAATATTTGACAGATTATAAAAATTCCTTGGAACTTTTAAAAATACCCGGAAATCTTTAAAATCTTTTAAAAGCCTTGGAAATGATTGAAATCTATTAAAAATTACATGGAATGTTTTAAAATACCCTAGAATACTTCAATTTTGGAAATCTCTTCAAATTATTAATATCTATTTAAAATTCCTTGGGAATTTTGACAGCACCCAAAAATATTTCAAATATTTTGAAATCTCTTGTAACTTTTGGAAGCTATTGAAAATTATCCAGAAAATTAAAAAAATTCCCTGAAACCCTTCAAACTTCTTGAAATCCTTCAAACTGAATAAAATCTTTCAAAAAATCCTTGAGATATTTCAAAAAATATATTTTGAATCCTTCGCAATATTTTGAAATCCCTTTAAGCATTGAAGCACTTTAAATTCTATAAATTCTTCTAAAATGCCTTCAAACTTTTGAAATATTTTGAAAAATTCTTGGAATTTTTAAATTAATTGAATTAAAATTATTAAAATTGATAAAAAACTCCTTTGGATTTTTTCAAATACCTTCAAATAATGAAAATGTTTTTGAAATATTTTAAAGTACCTTGTAACTTTTATCGCATTTTGAAAATTTCTTGGAATATTTAGAAATTCCCTTAAATCTTTAAAATCTTTTAAAAGCCTTGGAAATTATTGAAATATATTCAAAATTCCTTTGGAATTTTTACAAAATCCAAAAATATTTCAAATCGTTTTAAATCTTCTGAAATCCCTTGGAACTTTTGAAAGCTATTGAAAATTACCCAGAAATTTCAAAAATACCTTAACATCCTTCAAATCCTTTGAAATCATTTAAAATGAATAAAATCTTTCAAAAAATCCTTGAGATGTTTAAAAAAAAAATTTTAAATCCTTCGAAATATTTTGAAATCCCTTTAAACATTGAAAGATTTTGAAAATCCTTTGGAATCCCTTCAAATTATTGAAATCTATTAAAAATTTGTTGTAATCCTTTAAAGTACTCTAAAGTACTCCCAATTCTATGAAATACTGTAAAATGCCTAAAAACTTCTGACAGATTTTGACAATTCATTGGAATTTTTTTAAATAGTTTGAAATCTTTAAAAATAGCTTAAAATCTGTAAAAGCTTAAATATTCCTATAATTAGTAAATTTTATGGGATTTTTTGAAATACCTTAAAATAATGAAAATGTTTTGAAACCTTTTAAAGTACCTTGTAACTTTAGACAGATTTTGAAAATTCCTTGAAAATTTTAGAAATACTCTCAAATCTTTAAAATCCGTTGGAATCTCTTTAAGTTATTAACATCTATAAAAATTCCTGGGGATCTTTCAAAATATTTTAAATCCTTTAAAATATTTTGAAATCCTTTAAAACTTTTGAAAGCTTTGGAAAATTCCTTGGAATATAAAAAAATACCCTAAAATATTTCAAATCCTTTGGAATCCTTCAAATTATTGAAATCTATTCAAAATTCTTCGGGATCTTTTAAAATACCCAAAAATATTTAAAATCTTTTGAAATCCCTGGAATCTCTTTACATCTTTAAAGATCTCTTTAAATTAGTAAAATCTATGAAAAATTCCTTGGGATATTTGAAATTACTTAAATATATATCAAGTCCTTTGAAAAATTTTGAAATCCCCTTGGAATTTTAAAAAATACCCTACAATCTTTAACTTCTTAAAAATCCCTTTAAATTAGTAAAATCTAGTAAAAATAGTAAAATTTGAAAATGCCTTGAAACTTTAAAAATAATTTGAAAATTCCTTGGAATTTTTAAAAATATCCTAAAATTTCTAAATCGTTTGGAATCCCTTCAAAATATTGAAATTTATCAAAAATTCATTGGGATCTTCTAAAATACTTTAAAATACCTCATGTCCTATGAAAACTTTTCGTTTTAAATATTTCGGGAATTCCTCGGAATTTTCAAAAATACCCTAAAATCTTGAAATTCCGTTAGAATGTCTTCAAATTATTAACAACTATAAAACTCCCTGGGATCTTTCAAAATACGCAAAAATATTGAAAATCTTTTGAAATCTCTTGAATCTTTATATAGCTTTTCAAATTACTTGGAAAATTTGAAAATACCTAAGAATCTTTGAAAATTCCTAAAATCCCTTCAAATTAGCAACATTTATTAAAAATTCCTTGGGATCTTTTAAAACATTTCAATATATATCAAATCCTTTGAAAAATTTTGAAATCCCCTGAGCCTTTCGACATATTTGGAAAATTCCTTGGAATTTTTAAAAATACTTTAAAATACTACATGTCCTTTGGAAACTTTGGAAATCCTTCACACGTTGAAATATTTCGGGAATTCCTCGGAATTTCGAAAAATACCTTATAATCTTGAAAATCCGTTGGAGTGTCTTCAAATTATTAACAACTATAAAAATTCCTTGGGATCTTTAAAAATACCTTAAAACTTCAAAAAGATTTTGAAAATTCCCTGGAATTTTTAAAAATACCCTAAAATTCTAAAATCCTTTGGGATTTCTTCAAATTATTGAAACCTATCAAAAATTCTTTGGGATCTTGTAAAATACTCTAAAATTGTCCTTTGAGTGTTTGAAATATTTTGGGAATTCCTCGGAATTTTTAAAAATACCCTAAAATCTTTAAAAGTCTTTGAAATCCTTTCAAAATAGAAAAATTTATTAAAAATTCCTTGGGATCTTTTAAAAAATTTCAATATATATCCAATCCTTTAAAAAATATTGAAATCCCCTGAGTCTTTCGACATATTTGGAAAATTCCTTGGAATTTTGAAAAATACCCTAAAATTTTAAACTGCTTTGGAATCCCCTCAAATTATTGAAATCTATCAAAAATTCTTTGGGATCTTGTAAAATACCCTAAAATTGTTCTTTGAATGTTTGAATGTTTGAAATATTTTGGGGATTCCTCGGAATTTTGAAAAATACCCTAAAATCTTTAAAAGTCTTTGAAATCCTTTCAAATTAGTAAAATCCAATAAAATTTCCTTTGGATATGTTAAAATACTTAAATATATTTTAAATCCTTTGAAAAATTTTGAAATCCCTTAGAAACTTTTAAAAGTTTATAAAAATGCCTTGGAATTTTTAAAAATACCCTAAAACCTTAAAAAAAATTTAAATCCCCTTGAATTAGAAAAATCTATTAAAAATTCCTTGGGATCTTTTCAAATATTCAAATATATATCAAATCCTTTGAAAAATTTTGAAATCCCCTGAATCTTTAAATTCTTAAAAATCCCTTCAAATTAGTAAAATTTAAAAATGCCTTGAAACTTTAAAAAGAATTTGAAAATTCCTAGGAATTTTTAGAAATACCCTAAAATTTCTAAATCCTTTGGGATCCCTTCAAATTATTGAAATCTATCAAAAATTCCTTGGAATTTTCTAAAATGCCCTAAAATACTACATGTGCTTTGAAAGCTTTTGATATCCTTCAAAGGTTTGATATATTTCGGGAATTTCTCGGAATTTTGAAAAATACCCTAAAATCTTTAAAAGTCTTTGAAATCCTTTCAAATTAGTAAAATCCATTAAAAATTCCTTTGGATATGTTAAAATACTTAAATATATTTCAAATCCTTTGAAAAATTTTGAAATCCCTTAGAAACTTTTAAAAGTTTATAAAAATGCCTTGGAATTTTTAAAAATAC
>JAAAKG020002828.1:0-21689 GCA_010014905.2 Druon quercuslanigerum | reverse complement strand
TATTTGTTAATATTAAGGTAGAAATTTTCTTTCGGTTTTTTATGTAAGTGGTATGGAATGGAAGTCATGTAAACCCTGAGGGGACACATTATGAATAAAGAAGAATAAACAATGTTTATTTTTTGACAACGCTAATTGCAAATACAATCTTTAACTAATAATTCGAACGATTTCTATAAAGCAATTATATTACAATACTCTCAAGAACTCTATTTACTTCTTATAAGAATATGTAAAAAACTTAAACTATCTCTTGTGTTTTCAATAAAAAGTAAATTAAATGATATATTATCGCAACCCTTAAAGATCAAATTCCTAAATTTAAAAAAACCAATTAATTATATCGGATACTTTCGGTAATTTTACCATTATTCTCTTCTCCAGCCCCCGAACCTCAAATTTCCAGTATGACCACACCGACATGTGGTCCTACTTTTTTTACAATTTTTATATAATAATTAAAGTTTTTAGTATCAAATAAACATGAGTTTTAAATATAAAAGAAATTTAGTTTAAATAAATTCTACAAAAAATTGTGATTTAATGTGTCATTACTAGGAATTTTCAAAAGAAGTAAAAGACAAGAAAGTGGGATTTTTTAACAAAAATTTATCTCTTTATCATAATTAAAAACAATCTGTAAGCATACTACTGTTTTTAAAATTTTATTTTTACCTATACGGTTAATGTGGTAAGTGCGCTTTATTAATATGAATATGTATGATGAAAACTTTGCGCTCCATAAAATACAAATTGTATATGTTTTCTTGTAATCGTTACAGTTCTGATGAAGGTATAATATTATAGTCAAATCCATTAACTTTACCAAAAAGTAAACATTGTTTATTTAAAAACCTTTAAAGCTTAAGACCAAAGGCCACAAGAAGAAAACCATCTCTACTTATAACTGGGTCTACAATCATCATAAATGATTTAAGTTGTAATCAAAGAAAGTTGAAACTAAATTCTACAATGTGCATCAAAAACAGTGAAATATAATATTCCATAATGAAGAAAGAACAATTATAAGAAAAACTAGGAAAACATATAAATGAACAAATTAGTATATAGAAATAAAGTAATCATACGGTATGAATTATGCGCTGCTTTTCTCAAATCACAATCTGCATGCATTTGGTTAAAGGATATTTGCATGAGATTAAACAATGATTATTTGTCAGAAAATAGCTGAGTAGCATGTCAGCGGTTTACTCAGGAGCGATGACGTCTTGATCGATTGGCAAGACTTTTCGAAGCAGGATGTTTCATCGTGGAATCAGCCAGTTGGATTGTAACTACTTGGGTTACATTGTCTCGTCCTGGGTGTGTTTCAATAATGCGACCAATTCACCATTTCCTTGGTGGCAGGTTGTCGTAACAAACGATCACCATGACTCCTGGAATGAGAAGATTGGTCTTTGACTTGGACCATTTGTTTCGCTGCTGGAGCTGATTGAGATACTTATTCTGACAACCCTGCCAAAAATGCTAAAACATTTTCTGCAGATGGTCGTAGCGAATAAAGCGATTTTCGCGAGCATCTCGCAAATCTGGATGTGGTACCGCAGTCAATGAGACTCCAATCAGAAAGTGTCCAGGTGTCAAAGTGACGCGAGTTTAGGGAAACCTCGAATTGAGTTAAGACCGCGTATAATTCCTCATACGTGAGTCATATGCCAGGAAATTTGATTCTTTGCTAAGAAATCGGTTACATTTCGTTGAAAACCGCCATCCTGTAGTAGCCTGCTTAATTTGTTCATTCGGTTGCGCGCTCCGACAAAATTGGTACTGTTGCCGGAATAAACATGTTGACATTTACCACGGCGAGATACAGAATGACGTAAACAATTCAAAAAGGCGTCCGTGCTCAAGTCTTGAGCAAGTTCAATATGTACAGCTTTAGTTACAAAACATAAGAAGATACACATGTAAGCCTTGAGATCGTATAGTTCTCTTAATTCGAAACCACTCAGCGTGGTCAACTCCGCAAGTATAAAATGTACTTTTCGGAGTGCCACGTGCCTCTGACAAATTTCTTATCATATATTCGGTATTTTTACAGGAAATAGGCCACTACTGATCACTCAGAGAAGCAATCAGCGCTTGGCATCCACCATGCATTTATTTGAAATGATCGTTAGAAACGATAAGCATATTTAGTGGATTACTTGTTGATAATATAACAGGATTTTTCTGCTCAAATGATAAAGGGGCGTTAACCAAGCGGACGCCCACTTTAAGAAGCTAGTGCGCATCTAGAAATGGGTTATGATAGTATAATCTGCTTTTATTTGAAATTTGCTTCCACTCTTGGATATCACGAATTTCGCGTGGAAAATCTTGAGCCTGAGCAAGCTTGAAAAGTCTCGATAATGCATTAGCTCTTTCGGAAAATTCGAGGTAACCTAATTTGCTAAGTTTTTTCGCTTTTTTAACATTTTCTGTAAATCGCAAGCAGTACGCTGTTACTCTAATCAAACGGTGTAGTGATCAATACTGTTCAGGTAATTTAAAGTCCGGTTGCGCAGTTAGAAGAAAAGTCGCTTTACATTTTCGCGCTTCCGGTAACTTATCGAGTTCTTCGGTGGTCAGTTCACGTTTCGCAGGCGACCAAAGTTCCTGGTCGCAGAGATTCTCTGGATATATTCCGCGAGAAATAAGATCAGCTGGATTATCCCCGGATAACACGTGAATCCACTTATCATTAGTCAGCCTTTGAATTTCACTCGTTCGGTTATCTACAAAAGTTGGCCGCCGAGTAGGCGATGGCAATATCCAACCCAAAGTTATTGTTGAGTCAGACCAAAAATATTTTTCGTCGATTTTGACGCTCAGTGCTGCACTTAATGTCTCATTTAGGTGCGTTAGCACCAAGGCGTATTGCAGTTCCAGCCGGGGCAAGTAATTTGTTTAAGCGGAGCGACTCGTGACTTGGCGCACAGTAAACGTACAGTTTGATATCCGACAGTCAGATGGTACTGAAATTTCATTTAGTGCCTTGAGTGGACTGTGGAATTCTTTGCATGCAGTGTGAAGATTTTGCGGTAGTCTCGTCCCACCCGAGTTTTAATTGCCACAGATTCTGAAGAACAATTTTATCATGGATCACCGCTGGGCCAACGAGGACTAATGGGTCAAAAATCTTAGCAATAGTGGACAGTGTTATCACTGTCCTTTTTGTAGCAGAGGGGTGTGATGTCTGCTGTACAGAGTATTTTGATTCATCAATGGCAGGTGTCCATAATAATCCTAACGTTTTTGAATCTTTATCAGTTTAAATCATGCTTTCCGATTCTGAATTATTCGATTCTTCAAATACGTTTAAGTTATTCGAAGCCAATTTTCGACGGTCCATTCCTGCAGCTGAGTGAAGGTGAAATTATTCAGTTTTTAGTTTCCTTGCTTCCTCCAACGTGTCTACCCCCGTAAGTAGGTCGTGCACGTAGAAATATCGCATGACGACCTGACTGGCTGTGGGGTAATCTTCCTTATTCTTCCAGCTAATTTGTCGCAAGGCCTGCGTAGCTAAAAAAGGAGCTGGCGCGATGCTGTAGGTTTCGAAAATTCTGAATTGGTTTAGAGGCGTCCGTTCTCCACACAACTCTTTCTAAATCTTGTTGATTTTGAGTGACCTTAAACTGTCGATACGTTGCGGCAATATCAGCAGAGAGTACAATAGGATACTGGCAAAATTGCAAAGTGACCGAAAAAGGATCGTTTTGAACCACGGGACCGACTCGATGGACCTCATTTAATGAGGGACCGGAAGAAGGTTTTGCAAATCTGTCGAAGACAGCGCGTAATTTGGTAGTAGTGCTGCCTTCTTTGAATATAATGTGGAGAGGTGAATAATTTACGTGTCTATCGGCATGCACTTCTTCTTCAGGAATTTAAACCATATGTTGTTTACCTTGATAATCGTTCATAAACTTAATATACTTATCATTTAACTCAAGAAGTTTCTCCAACATAAGTTCCATCGAATGTAGCCATTTTTCTCCCATTTTCAGAGAGTCTCCAAGTTCATTGACATCGTTCTTAAAGGGAATTGTCACGATGAATCGTCCTTCAGGGCCATGCTTAATCGTTGACTGAAAGTGCTGCTTACAGACGTCAAGTGAATCCAATTCCGGTTGATCCCTTTTGACTGACTAATGCTCGATTTCCCAGAATCGTTGGACTTTATTGTGTAATTGCTGATTAGTAATCAAATTACACACAGCTTTTGATTTGTATAAGGGGGGTGGAAGTTCCACGGAACTGGCGACAATGCATCCAAGTTGCGTTTTTTTAATATCGGATGATCTTCGCGGAGTTGGATCTGCCCGACACATGAAAGCTTCCAAAATGTACCTTCGCCTATTAATAGATCGATAGGACGCGTTTCAGCGAATCTTAGATCAGATATTGTGATCCAATGAGGGATGCTAAAGTCACTTCTACGCAATCGCACCTTCGGCATGTCATCGTTAACGTCCGTTGTAATGAGGCGCGTAATTTGTTGTGAAAACCCGGTACATCGCGAATTAAATGTGACGTGAGCGCGATGCCATGGCTCCTGTTTGTGACTAAATACACCAGAAACCACAGTATCGCAAGTTAGCATCGGAAGTTCTAATTTTTTACAGAATTCTCGTGTCGTAAGGTTCACTTGAGAACCCGATTCAAGTAAAACGCGATATTCATGCAGCTTTCCTCTTCGATCCTTTGTCCATACAAGTTTCAAGATGAAGCAATATATTGCGCTTCCTTTTGCATTTAGTGCAAGGTCCCACATTGCATTGACGATTATGATGCTTGGATGATAAACAATTGTAGCAAATTCGCAAACGCCGAACTTCCTTAATTCGCGATGACACAGGAAGTGCCAGCAGTCTCTCACAATTATAAAGTCCATGAGAGTCGCGACAGAGCGGACACGTTTCTTTGTCGTTGCATGCGAGGTGAGTCTTTCGGACGATTTCGCGTGACCGCTTTTCGTAGGGGCCTTTTTATTAGTACCGGAATTTGAAAAGTCAGGCATATCGATGGTGACTCTTTGTAAATATTTACAATGGGTTTCGAGGAAATCCAACATTTTTTGAAAAGTGGGCTTTTCTTTAGACGTAAGCAAATATTTTTCCCACTCACTTTTTGTAGAAAAATCAAGTTTAGTTGCTACCATATATAAGATCATTGTATCCCCGTGTT
This sequence comes from Druon quercuslanigerum, assembly GCA_010014905.2. Taxonomy (NCBI): domain Eukaryota; kingdom Metazoa; phylum Arthropoda; class Insecta; order Hymenoptera; family Cynipidae; genus Druon; species Druon quercuslanigerum. Next base: position 16,499 of record JAAAKG020002828.1, on the reverse strand, counting down.
CTACTTTTTTTCTCCCAGCGATTTTAGGGCTAACAAATGATTCTTAGAATTATCAATGAGCTGCCTCAATTATCGATGCAGAATCTGCATATCGATCTGTGCGGTTTTTCCACTCTAAATCATAGGTAGCTTCGGAAATTCCGAGAGACTGAATAACGCGTGCTGCATCTCCTGTCAGCGCGGCGCTCAAATGGTGAAACTTTTAGATTTTCGAAATTTGTGCGCGATCATGTACCATTCATTTAAACGTATCGCGAAATTTTACTCAGTCACAAAAAGAATCATCAAATTGTGGTATTGTTATTTTAGGAAGATTAGGTTCAAGAGAGTTCGCTGAAAGAAGTTGGGAGAGATCGAAAGGAGGTATCACAGAGGACTGAGATGGCGCTGAGTCGTTTCCCGCAACAGAAATGAAAGAGTGATTGCTAACTGGTACGGGGGTCGTTCGATTTTTCTCAAAAAGGGCTCCAGCTTCCGAAAGAGCAGTAAAATAATCTGTTTCGAAATCATCCAGCTCTTTTGATTGCTCCTCTAACATTTGTTCGCCTTTTTTGAGTAAAATCACAATCAGGGATTGTACTGAATCGAATTCCGAATATAGAGAATCCAAATTTTCTAATTTTTCTGCTAACGTGGTCATGCTCTGAGACCTTACTTACTTTAGCTTTACTCGTTATTGCATCTAGTTCTGGATTATTTATTTTTACGGTCAATAGCGCAAGTCTAAATACCTGGGAAAAATGAAAGAGAAAGGGAAAGAGATTTTTGGAGACTCAGCGATTAAAGAAATTTCGTTCAGCTACCTCGTAGTCTTCCTTGTCCTTGAAGTCAATATCTGGTACAGGGCATTTATTCGTACAGGTTCCTCTGGGCCGCAAAATGTGTGCAGTCATCAGTTGTTAGGTCCTATAAAATAATGATGTACTGCTGTTGCACTGAATTTATCACGGAGAAAAGTATATTTTAAGCGTTGAATTATCGTGAAATATCAGGCTCGAAGGGCCAATAGTTGCACAACCAAACGAATTGAAACGTGCTTGTGTTGAAGGTTCATGTGGTTCATTAAAAAAAAGGAATGGTAGTTTATTTGAACAATAAATTTATTCAAAAATATTTAAAACTGGTGATACAGGTAATCAATCTATTTGAAAAGAAGTGAAATGTGAATAAAGTTAATCGTGGTGCAATCAGAGGAAAGGTTAAAAATGACAAGCCGAATTGCTATCAAGTTCAAGTACAAGTAAACCACCTAGGAACTCTGACGCGACTGACCCAGGGTAACAAGGGAGCCAGTGTCCAGCGGTTTATTTAAGCCTTTTGTGCTCGTCGACTTTTGGCTAGCCGAGGATGTCCGCCAGATGACAATATCCCGTTAGGTTTATGCTCAAGCCAAGAGCTTTAAATGTCGCTAAAGTTTATGACGGTCAATTTACCCTTTTAGGAAAACGTGCCTCGAGCTCTTCAGTCTGGCTTAAAGGGACAAAGTCATACATATTTTTTTTATCATTACAGGGTCTTTCGCGTGAGAAATTTGGAAAGTGAAAATATAGGAATCTTTCAAATCCGTTCAGTATTGTAGAAATCTGAACAAATTCTAACTTTCATATGGGGCCAAACGAAGGTATGATTCAAATGAACAGTTTTCTGGTTATGTGCGGTATCTCAGAAATCACTCTATATTTCTTAAAAGTGTAAAGGAAAATAAGTGTTTACTTTATTATTTAATACGAATATATTCGTAATTATAGATATTATTTTTTCATAATATTAATGATAGAACATTTCTGGTGTTGAGCAATCGTCATCCTGAGATAAAAAAAATATTATATTTATATGGAAAACTTTAATACCTAAAGTGGAAATCACATTATCATTAAGAATTTCATATTTAACAGCCAACATTTATTGTATTCTATTTGAAAATTTAAAATCCAAAAGGGACAGTTCTTAAAATAAGAAATGATAATTAAATTCTTTCATTAAATATGGAAAGCATATTTAAGGTTAGGAGCTTGTTGAAAAAGAGCGCAAGCCTTTAAAAAGTCTAAAAGCGGTAACGCATGCAAATTAAAAAAAAAATATGTCTCAATGAAAAATATAATGTCTGGTGTTCCAATCCAGAGAAGATTTCAATTTTGAATCAAAAACCTTCGAATATATCCGAAACGATGAATTCTGAAATTACAAGAAAAAGATTTTTTAACAAAATAATTAAATATTTACCAATGCAGTTACATTTTTCGCCGAAAAGACGAATATTGTAACAAAAGAGTTAAATTTTTATAGAACTAATAAAATATTTTAAAAAGTAATTAGATTTCCAACAAAATACTGAAATGTTTAACAAAATACTGGAATGTTTAACAAAATTATGAAGCTTTTGAAAAAAGAAAGAGAATGTTTAACTAAAATAACGATTTTTTAATAAACAAAGAAAAACTTTTAAGAAAGAATCTAAAATTTAATCTAAGTAATTTAATTATGAAGAAAAGTGATTTATTCTCAATAAAAAATATAATAGTCGAATTAAACCAAAACGATAAACTTTCAACAATATATAAAAAAAGATATATAAAGATGTAAAGATTTTTTTGTTTATCTACTTATCTTTTAGTTTTATTTCAAAAACATTTAGTTACAAAATAAAACAAAAAGATCAGTAAATCAAGAACAAAAAATCTATAGATCATCTTAAATCATCATTCACTGATCAACAATTATTAATATATAAAGAAAACTCTCATTCTAAATTAAAACCAGTTGAATTAAAATAAAAATTTTGAAGGAAAAATAATGTTTAACAAAACAGTTAAGTATTAAAGAGAATAATTAAATTTTCAATAAACTAGTAGATTAATTAAAAAAATCAGTAGGAATAAATAAAAAAGATGAATTCCAAACAATATGTGTGAAAGACTTAAATGGTAAATTAAAATAAGTTTAATTCAACAAAAGAAAACGGATTTTCAACAAAAAAACAGTTTTTAAAATTACAAAAACGAAACAAGTAAATTAAACAAAAAGGTTTTTTTTTCTCTTTATCTAGGCAGTCCTGAAATAATTGTTAACATGCAGGATGGTCTATTCTGGCCTCCAATAGTTAATATTCTACGCGGGGGAAAACGTGAGGATTAATTGAATGACTCGCTGTTTTCCTCTATGAGCATACTTCCAATAGAGCTTAAAATTTCTAACAATAATAATAATAATAATACCTAGTTTTACCTTTTTCTAATACCGATTGCAATGAATTTTTACTTTTTAAATAAAGCTATTCATTTCTGCAATTCAATAGAATAAATATTGCACATTCTGAAATTTTCAGCATTATGGAAATACTAAGAAGCCTTAGTTAATGAATGAAGCAGCCCGAAAGTACTATTTGGTAACTCGTAAATAGACTATCTCACCAGAAAACGAAAAAACATAATTATTTACACACTTCAGGATCCGGACATTTATATAAATGTTTTAAATTGAATTTCGGCTAATTTGTGGTAATTTATCATTTTTACGTGTAAAATTACCATAAATGACCGAAAATTGCTGTAAATTATCGAAAATTGATAGACATTTTTATGTTTCATTGTGGGAAACTTATGTAAATTACCATAAATTATTAAAAATTTCCGGAAGTTTATAAAAATGTTTAAAATTCAATTTTAGATAATTTATGGTAATTTGCTATATTTACCTGTAAAATTATTATAAATTACATAAAATTTCATAAGGTTTCGGAAATTTATAAAAATATTTAAAATTGAATCATAGATAATTTGTGGTAGTTTTGCCATATTTATCTGTAAAATTACCATAAACCCAAAATTTGCATAAATGTCCAGAAATTAGGGACATTTTCAAATTTAATTTTTGGTGATTTATGGTAAGTGATCACATTTACTCGTTAAATGACCATAAATGACCGAAAATTTCTTTAAATTTCGGGAAATTTATAATTATTTTATTACTTAATTTTGGAGAATTTATGGTAAATTACTATATAAGGCTGTAATATTACATAAATTCCCAAAAATTTCAGAAATGTTCGGATTTATCTGGAAATTATTAAAATATTTAAAATTGAATTTCACGTCATTTTCGGTAATTTATCATTTTTACGTGTAAAATTACCATAAATAATTGTAAGTTTCTATAAATTACCGGTAGCTTATGGACATTTTTTATTTTAATTTTGGGCAATTTATGTAAGTAAGCATAAATTATCAAAATTTTCCGGAAATTTATAAAAATGTTTAAAATTGATTTTCGGATAATTTATAGTAATTTACCATTTTTATCTATAAAATTATATTAAGCTTCGAAAAATTTCATAAGTTTTCGGAAATTTATAAAAATGTTTAAAATTGAATTTTGGATCATTTATGGTAATTTAACATATTACTCGTTAAATGACCATAAATGACCGAAAATTTATTTAAATTTCGGGAAATTTATAAATATTATAAAATTGAATTTTGGGGAATTTATGGTGAATCATCATAAATGACCTGTAATATTGCATAAATTACCAAACATTTTATAAATGTCGAGATTTATTCGGACATTTTTAAAAATGTTTAAAATTGAATTTCGGGTAATTTGCGGTAAATACTCATTTTTACGTGTAAATTTACCATGATTCACAACTTATGTATATTACCATAAATTATCAAAAATTTCCGAAAATTTATAAAAATATTTAAAATTGAATTTTTGATAATTTAGGGTAATTTATCACATTTATCTACAAAACTACCATAAATCCAGAATTTACATAAATTTTCGTAAATAAGAGACATTTTACCGTTAAAATTAGGGTTAATCATGCTTTCTTTATTCGAAATCTAGTATGCACTGAAATCATGAAAAACTAATTGCTTGTTAAAAATAAAATTATTTAGAAGCGTATGTAATAATTTGGCAACAGTTATTGGCATGGAAAACGGAAGAAATAAAAAATTTTAATAAAACGAAGCGGTATTGTAACAGTTTAAAGTCTGTTGAAACATTAAGAAGATTATATTAAGAAATTCTTAACGTGACCTAGTCTGTTTTCATTTTCAAAATAGTGTCTTCAGACTGAATAATGTTAAGAAATCTAAAAAAATTTGGCAATCTTCAGACTATAATGGATCAATGTTAAAGAAATATAGATTAATATATTTAATAGTTATGCAGGTTCAAGATCCTCATTCCCTTCTTTTCTACAAACTTCTGTTTTCGATATACAAAACTTTTTTCGTTTGCACATTTTCTATATTTTCCCCGGAAAATTTAAATTAATTAGCAATTTTTTGTAAAAATGACTTGCTCTGAATGAGCCTTAACTTGAATACTAGTTATCTTAAATATTAATTGTATGGCTCTTTTTCTTTAGCAAAAAGTGAGCCACCAAAGCTAAGTAGAAAATTAATAATTCGATTAGTTTAGACATTGGCCATCTTGGTAGCGGAATAAAAATAATTCTTTGATATAAATAAATAAATTTATTTAGTACTGTAAAAAAATTAAAAAATAAAGATTTTTAAAACGGAAAACGTGACAAATAGAAAAGTTTGTAGAAATTACGTAACGGTGTATCATTCTAATATCTACTCAACAAATAAGGTCATGGTGTGACATTGTAAACGTCACGTACTCAACCATAATTTAAAGTCATTGCATTCTAACTGTTTGAACAAAGTTTAAAAGCATCAGAATTTGTTCTATTCTTTCAATTAGAATGGATAAATTTTTGATTTTCGAAATTTTTTGTGGTCGTATAATTTTATATATACACATGGATTACGTACGAGAAAATGTGATGAAGTAGAAAGTTTTATCTGGCGTAAAAGATATTAAATTTTTTATTAGATAAATAAAGTTATGTTGATATGCTTATTTTCGACTTTTCTCAATGAATATGCGAAAAAAATTTTAACTTGTAAATCGGCGAATTCATGCATCCGGGATTATAATGTAAAATTTACAAATTATTGCTCAAAACTAGGACCGTAACAAATATTTTCACATAGCCACACTAAAAGCAGGTATCAATAGGCGTGGCAAAGGGTGAAAGGAAATAGGGCGAGAAAGGAACACGAAAATGGGAATCTGCGAGGTAAATAAATTAAAATAGTTTTAAAAAATATGAACAAGGAGAAGGTTAGCTATGAAAAATAGGAGTAAGTAAACTCGTTATTTGAAAGGTTGAAGGGGTCCATTGAGAAGGTAAAGGATGAACTGGGTACTAAAGAAGAAAGTGTAGGGGTAAAGAGAGGCTGGTGGGATAAAGAATTCTAGAAGATTAAAGAAAGGATGAAAGAGTATGTAAGTAAATGGAGAAAAGGGGAATAGTGGAGGGAGGAGTATAACAGAAGAAAAAGAAAACGTGAGAAAATGCTGGAAAGTAAAAGACAAAGAGGGAAGGATGAATATAAGGCAGAAGTAGAAAGAGCGATCAAAGAATGATGGGATGTGATAAATAGGGATAGAGGGGAAAGAAAGCGTGTTAATGGAGAAATAGAAATGGAGGAATGAGCGGATTATTTTAAGGGTCTATTAGGGTTCGAGAAAAATAAGGCTAAAGGGGAAGAGACAAGGACAGTCCAAGGAGAAGTGTAGAAAGGGAATGAAATAACAAGAGAAAAAGTGGATGAGGCAACAGATAGGCTAAAAAGAAACAAGGCGACAGGAGGAGATAGGATGGAGAACGAAGCGATTAAGTATGGAGGAGAAGAGAGAGAGAAGAAGAGGGATAACTCTCATGCCAGTCGTCTATAAAATATATGCAGAAATATTAACAAAAAGATTGCAGAGTCAGGTAGAACAAAAGAAAAGTATCCCACAAAATCAGACGGGATTTAGAATAGGGATGGGAACTGTGGACAACACCTACGTACTTAAATACTTAGTTAACAGAAATTTAGGGACAAAGAAAGGAAAACTAGCGGCTTTGTTTGTAGATTTCAAAGCAGCGTTTGACTCAGTGAACAGAAAAGTGCTATGGCAGGCAATGAAAGAGAGGGATGTAGAGGAAAAGTTGGTGGAGAGGATAAAAGAAATTTTTAGTCCACCCAGGATTAGGGTCCGCTACTATTTAATATGATGCTGGCAGAATTAGAGGTGAAGCTCAAGGAGAAAGGGAAAGGAGGAACGGTTTTGGGAAATAGCAATCTAAACTTTCTAGCATGTGCGACGATGTAGTTCTGTTAGCAGATGATGAGAAGAGGATGAATCTAATGATGAGAATCTTCGAAGAGTATGTAGAAGCAAAATTTTTGACGGTGAGCATAGATAAGACAAAGGTGGAAGCAAAAAATTTGACGATGAACGTAGATAAGACAAAGGTGATGTGCTTGAGAAATAAAAAGCGAAAAATAAATAACGTTTGGAAAATGAACGAACAAAAAGTGGAAGTTGCGGAGGAGTTCTGTTACCTATGTTTTTGGTTTGATGCAGAAGGAGGACACGAGTTGCAGGTGAGGAAAAGAATTGAATGTACATGTTAAGTTATGGGCCAAGTATGGGGTATAGGGAAGAGAAGGTTCAAGGACGATTGGAGAATGAGTGTCTGGTTGTTTGATGCATTAGGTCTGGGCGGTGCTGTGTTATGGAGTGGAGATCTGGGGTTGGAAGGAACATAGGAAATTTGAGAGCATGTATGAGCGATTTTTGAGATAGGCAATGGAGGTTAGCTGGAGTTGTCCAGGATACATGTTAAAGGTAGAATTGGGGAGGGAAAAAATGCTTACTAGACAAATTAAGAGAGCCTGAATTTTTGAAGAGAAGTTAAGAAGGGGAGAGGGAAGCAGAATAACACAAGCATCTTTAGGCGAAATTCGGAAGAATGAGGCGAGAAGCAATTTGAGAAATTCAAAATGGGAGAAAGAAAGGAGAGAAGTTAAAATTGTTTGTAATGTACAAGAAGAGGTTATGGAATGTGAGGACATAGAGTTAGAGCTATTAGTAAAGTAAGGAGAAGAGAGATGGACAAAGATTATGGATTCTAGGTACAATAGGTGGTATATGATGGCAAAAGGGTTGACAGAAACAGAATATCTGCAAAAAAAGGAAGGCAAATCAAGTAGAGTTGAATGGTTTAGAATGGGGAAAGGAGAGAGAGCATGCAGCTATTGGATGGATGAAGAGAAGCATCTACGTAGAGTATGTGGATACGAAATGGAGTCATGGGCACATGTATTAGAGAGATGTACAGGAGACGAAGATGAACAGTTGAGTGTGGATGAGTGAGTGAGGTGAATTTTGGATCGTTATGGAAACGGAGTGATGTGGATGAAGAAATTGGAAGTAGTTAGGGAAAGCAAGGGAAAAGCGCAGAGCCAAACGGGTAATCCTGGAAAAAGGAAGTAAAAAGCAAAATTGATTTTAATATCGTAGGAAATTAATTTTCATGGTAGGAGGAAACGGAAGCCCTGGAGGATCGCTCATTCGTATAGTTAATATTATTATTAGTTAGAATAAGGATGGATTTGTAAATATATGTACAGGGAGCGGAGGCCCTCAAACCTGTAAAATGGAGAGATTTTCGCATTCTGAACACCCTAAAATATTGTCATACCAAATTTCTGAATTTTTGTGGAACATCGAAGATTTAAATTTTTATTGCGCAATGAATAATGAAAAAAGAAAAATTCCATTTTCTGGCGAAACTATGCACGATACGACAAAATATAAAAAGACAAATATTATGCACCTTAAACAGATCTACAAATTTGTTATCAATCACTTTTGTTAGAAAAGTAGTTTTTGTTTTATTTGTAAAAAAGAACATTTAAAAAAACATCTAAAAAAACGGTTTCACTTGAAGGTCCTTGTAGGCACTTAAAATGTGCCTAGAAGCAGCCTAACACGTCCTTAAATTAGAAGGAGTGACAACACAAAAACCATGTGACTGTTGCACAATTGTTTTGATTCGTCTATTATTAAATAGCTAGAACTCATTTTAAGATAATGAAAATTTGCCGTATGTTACATGCGATAAGCTTGTTTGAAGAAAACTTGTGTTTGGCGTTAAAAAAAAAGATTTTTTAAAGTACGAAAGACTGTAAGTAGAGAATAGCTATTTTATTGACGTTTACATATTTATATAAAGGAGAACATTACATTGCCATTAAGTATGCATTCAAAAACGTTTAGGAATTTTTTGTTTCTAACAGCGATCTAGTATACAGGCTGTCCAAAAGGTCTGTAAACACCTAAATAACTGTCCAGATAAAATATTATTTAAATGAATCAAGGTCAATATTGGAGTAACTTTCAACGAGAAATCCAATGGTGACTTTTAATTTGACCTTAAATTTTTTCAAAACGGTAACCCCTATTATTGACATTTGCAATGGAAAGAGCAACAAATTTTACGTTTAAATAGGTTCTCAGGTCATAGTTCAGGTGACTCTGCAGGTCTTCTCAAGTTGATTTAAACTTAAAGAAGGTCCCGCTTATATTTGCGGCATATATCTGTAATTCCTCAGGTCAAGATCATGCTTGAAGTGACTTTCAACGAAAAATGCAATGCTGACCTACAATTTGACCTTGAACCTGACGTTTAGAGTTGTCCAGGAACTGCGATGGGTAGTTTATTACCACGTGTCGAATGGACACCCACGTGGAGATATATATATATATATATATATATATATATATATATATATATATATACGTATATCTCCACGTGGGTATCGATATACGTATATATGTCGTCAATGAAATCAGATTAGGTGGGCGTCAGCCAGACCGTTAAATACATGAAAAAAGTACTTTCAATAATCTTAAAATTAGCCCGGCAAGAATTCATTTATGAATGAAATTCACCATTTTATGTATACCCGAAAATCTGGAAGCTAGGCTAGCAAGAAATACCAGGGGTGGTTCTTCAAATCAGAAATTTGGGAATTCAAAAGAATTGGAAAATAAAATAAAGATTATGAAAATTCGGGCGACCACGTGGTCGATGGTCTAAAAGCCCCTACGCACAGATTCGATTGATTATCCACTAAAAGGTAAAACCGAAGACAAGAGCACTCTTAGAAAGGTCAGTCTTGGCAATGCCATGTCACACAAAACTCAAACTCAAACCAAACATGCCATTGCGTCGCTCGCCGAAATTACAAAAAGGGTTTAAAAAGGGTAATTCGATCAAATTCAATAGAACAAGAAAATATCCAATCAAGAAATTAATTTCGTTCTGTGTTACATTCCTTACACACGAGTTACCACCGGAAGACCAAGAACGTAAGTGACAGACTTTTTAAAACGCGCCAAGACCGTCAACTCGAAGGGTGCTCGGGTCTGGGCGCGTTCGCAAAGCGCAAGTCAGCGCTTAACTAACGGAGAAACACATGAACTTTGAATACATTGCAACTAATGCCCGTGACAATTTTCTGGAAACTTAATGTTATTTTAACAGACATTATTAAGAACACAATAATTTATGTTCAACTCCTATAATTTACATGGGTATTGCAATTTTTAACTTTAGCCAGGGCGCGTCTAGTGGAGGGACTGTAAACTAACTTTTGCTACTTAAAGTATGAACTATTTCTTAATACGAATAACAAAACTAACATCGTCGACGTAACTAATCGTAAGTATAACCGCTCTAAATCTAGAATCCGAGCGTCGTCAAACCTTTTAACGAAAGAGGTTTCATAAATCTCGCAAAGGTTCCGGCTTTCATTTTGAGCGGAAAAGTTCAAATAGTATCAAAGTTAAACAACGGATTGTACTTGAATAGTCACGTGAAAAGCTTTCTATACAATTAAATTAAGATCTAAAAAAAAATACAAGTCTGACGCATGTTGCGTTACGCTAACGTGAAAATTACTGAAACTCAGCCTGGCCAGAGCACGCATGCTCATGTGCTTAAACATACATTCTTAAGTCTCGGAACTTGGTTTCATAAAGTCTTTAATTGATTCCAAGAAAATTAATTGCCCAATGAAAGACTTCATGTAGATACGACCCTGGGTAACCCCTGGGTTCACAATATACCAGTGTATAGTCCATCCAATGCCAATTGTTGCATGGTACCCCCAGTGACGTCAATTATCGAGGCAATATGGCGCTGGTCCGGTTTTAAGTGGCATGAACCACGCCAAGCTCGTAAGATCAGAATAGTATAATCGGTCGTGGCTCTGTGGCGTTAAGTCTTATTAAAATGACATAAGAGAATTGCGAGCTGACAACCTAATGAAGAATCCATAATTTAGGTGTTGAGTTCCGCCATATCGTGTTGCGGTCGGGAACCAAAGCATAGGATCTCAGAGATAAGGATGGCAGTAGGTTTGAGGCCCGCCATCCTGTGTTCGGATCGGAAACTATAGGCGTAGTGTGCCAGAATTATGGTTGCTGTAAGTCCTTTACCCTGGGCATTGGTATATTATGCAAGACCTTAGAAGAGACGACTTATCCCTTGCCTCCCTTATATTGTTGTTATCCTCCGAGATTTGACAGGTGGAGCTTAGTTGAACATGAAATCAAGCGCATACAGAAACATAAATGGCAAAGTAAAACAACCCTATCACAACTCTCCCCTATTTAAACGGAAGCTCGAGGTTTTCCCCTCCAATAATCCGGCAAGCCACATCTACGACTCAGATCTTCCACATGACCAAGAGCACTCATCACAACTCAATTACTACATCAGAAGAAAAGCGTAAATCATAAATATTCATAAATAATCATAAACCAAAATCATTTACCACAACCGAAAAATCGTAAGATGGCGTCCCAGTCCTTCTGGTTCCTATGGAGGAAGCCTACAATCATAGTCTTTAATACTCGGTTTACACATTCGGTAGGGTTTGCCTGTGAGTGGTAAACCGGGTAAGTGGAGTTTCTTGGCGAATTCGGTACCGTTGTCCGTGTGTAACACTTCCGGGGTTCTCCAACGCGACGCGATAAGGTCTTTAAAGGCTTTTCACGTGACTATTCAAGTATAATCCGTTGTTCAACTTTGATACTGTTTAAACTTTCCCGTTCGAAGTTGAACCTTGGAAAAATTACCAAGACTCGTGGGACTTTCACATCGGTAAATATTCACGAAGTAACGTGAACTATGTCCAACTCCGGAATATATCATGCTATGTTACGCTACATACGCGCGTTAAACACGCAATTATGAATCATTTTACCTTACCGTATGTTCCGTCTAATTTGTGAAATCTAAACTTTCCCGAAACCTCTTTCCTTAAAAGGTTTCACGAAGCTCGAAATCCAGATTTAGTGCGGTTATGCTTACGATTTATTACGTCGACGACTTTTGTTGCGTTAATTGTATTAAGAACTAGTTCATAGTTTATATAGTAAATTTTAGTTCTCAGTGTCTCCGTTGGTTGCGCGCCGGCTTGCGCCTTGCGAAAGCGCCCAGACCCGAGCTCCCTTCGAGTCGATGGTCATGGCGCGTTCGCAAAAGTCTGTCACTCTTGTTCTAGGTTTACGGGTCGAAAACGTGCCTCGGAGTTAGTTGGAAATTGAGGATTACTTGAACCTTTTCTCCTCTTGGATTTACGACCAGGTTAATTGAAATCGTCTTTTGTGTGAATCCACCGGTCTTACCGATTTTTTTTGACGACAGTAGATTGTGGAATTTGACGATTGCAAGGAAAAAGGAATGTCACAGGTAACCCATCAGTACCTCGGCAAGCGACGCGATGGGGGTTTGGCTTGAGGACTGTCTCCTAGCTAACCCATTGTCTGGCTTGCCCTCTTTAGAACGTCGACTTATTTCTATTTCTCCATTTTTTTCATGTAAGACCATGTCGAGTCAGTTCGTCGAAAGTTTTTCTGATTATTTATATATAATAAATATCATATATCCACACGGGAGAAGTGGCCTTGTGACTTTAAGACCCCACCCCTGAGTCCCCTTGTACTTACAGTCTCCCTTTTTTTAATAGCATTCCAAACTTTGCCGGTCTAGAATTTGAAGTTATATTTCTTTTTTTTCTGTATTTAATGGTCTGTCTGGCGCCCATATAAGTTCTCGTGTTTTCTTTTTTTGTTTTTGCGACATATACGTATATCGACGCCCACATGGAGATATACGTATATGTCTCTTAACAGGACATAACCGCCATTTGACACGCGGTTATAAAGCACCTATCGCAACCCTGTCACAGAACAAAGAAGTGGATGCAATAAAATCTGTTCCGTTTGGGGTGCTGGATTCTCATGAGCCCCCCACATTTTCAGCACCGTTGTGGTTCCTGGATTAAGTTAGATGTAAAGCACACAACGTTGACCATGAAATCAACTGGAAGGCCAAGTTCAAGGTAAAATAAAATATTGTTATTGGATTTCTTGTTTAAAGTTACTCCAAATATTACCTTGACCCATTTAAATAATATTTTATCTGGACATTTATTTAGATGTCACTAGACTTTTTAGACCCCCTGTATAGTTAAAACTGCCATAAACAAAACAAGAGAGAAATAAATAAATTCAAATATTTAGATAACACCACCTAAAATAAATTACACAACAAACTAAGAGGAGATCTCAACATTTTCCTTTGCCTTTGGTAATTGACATAATTTAACAACAAAGCGCTAGATCAAACAGGTCAATTACACTATCCCCCCCTCCTCTTTTATTTTTCGGGTTTTCTATAGCCCACTAATTTGAGCTCCAAATGTGCTTAAATGCGTCTAAATGCGCGACGATAAAAAATGTAGGAGTTATATTAGGTATTACGCGGGGGAAGGGCTGGTGTCATGCTGCCCCCCGCCCCATTTAAAAAATTAAAGTTTATAGTACATGTCCTTAAAGATCTTCAAACGCGCTCATATGCACAAAAAAGAAAACATTTTGGGCTACATTTATAACCAAGTTATCAGCGATCAAAAAGGGTAGGGGTGGGGGGCTGGCGTAATTTTTTTAAACTAATACAAAAATTTCAAATTCATCATAGCTATCTGTCATAACTTGAAATGTGCTCAAGTTCGCCATTTATTCGTCCTCAAATGTGCTAATATGTGCCATAAAATTTGTTTGCAAGTCTTCAAAAATGCCCAAGATATGGAGGCAACAAACTTTACGAATGATGGCCAAGAAAGTTATAAGTTTTGACTCCGCATTGGTGAAGGAAGTTTCCTATGGGGTTCTAAATGCGCTCATATCTGCTATAAAGAAAACATTGTAGCCACATTGACAACCGAGTTGTCAGCGATTAAAATTTTGATCTTTGATAACTCGGTTGCCAATGTCGCGAGAATTAGCTCTTTATGGCGCATATGAGCTCATTTGAAGAACTTCAAGGTAATGTGCTTTAAACCTTGATGCCTCGATCTCTAGTCAAGCTACCTAGAAAGTTATAAGCTGTCAGTCCGCCACAGATTTTCTATTACAATAACTAATTAATTTCTCTTAATTAATTAATTACTCTCGACCGCTGCCACCTGTTGACCCTGAAAATTTTGTCCGACGCATTTTCTTATAGCTTTGTTCGCGGCGCTAATTCTGATTCTGATCCAATTTTACTTTCGCCCCTCTAATCTTACTTTCGCTTCGCAAATGTGGCTTAATGGAAATAAAGAATACCCTAGTCCCTACACGGAGAAAAATAGATAGTAAAAGTTAGAAGGACAAAATTTAGAGAGCCAAACAGTCCTATTTTACACAGCTAATGTGACATTTAAGATATTTAATTTTAAGGTTTTTGAGGTTTAAAAGTTTGCACCAGTTTATCTTTATTTCAGTAATCACTGGCAGTTCTAGCATTAATCGATTTAGATTAAACTTTAATTGCATTTATTAATTTAAAAGAATATATTTATTTTTCAGTTCCGACATTGTTCTACCCTTGAGATTCGTGTAAAGAGGCATGGTTCCTATGTATAATAAAAAAAATGGCCAGCTGGAACTGCATTCAAAATACTATAAATATATTTAGAAGTAATTAGTCATCAGGGGTAGATTTACTTTATTTATATTTTTTTTACATCTTTATTTAAAATTTAAATATCTCTTTTGAAATACCATCTATTTTATTTTTTATTGAATAATTACTTTGTATACTACTTGAATCAAAGGAAAGCTATTTACAAGTTGATTTTTAAGTAGAAGATTCCTAATTTTAATAGAAAATGTATATCTTCAGAAGAAAATTAAACTTATTAAAATTTTTTTTTTCTTTTTTTAAGTAAAACATTATTTTTTTAACTTCAAATTGAACTATTTTGTTGAAAATGAACTTTTTTAATAAGGTTTCGTACTTTCAGGTTGAAAACTCGACTGTTTTATATAAGAAATTTGTCTTTGAAATTCAGATGTTTGGTTGAAAAGTCAAATATGTGACAGAAAACTAAACTTTTTTGTAGAAGATTTGTTCTTTTTTATTAAAAATAATTTGCTACAATAAAAAATTAATTTTTTGAAATGAAAATGTACCTTTCTCATTCCATATTAAAAATGTATGTATTTTGCTGGAATTTTATGTTTTAGTTTAAAAACTAAACTTTTGAAGTTAAAATTTGACTGTTTTCTTGAATACTTACTTCTTTTCTAACACTTTATATTATCGGTTTAAAGTTCCACTATTTTGTATAAAAAGTTCGTCTATTTTTCTTGAAAATTCAACTGTTTTGTAAAAGATACGCTTTTCTTAATTTAAAAATAATTTTTCTCAATTAAAATTTAAATCTTTCATTTTTGTTAAAAAATTAATCTTTTTAGTTTAAAAATTTAACGATAAGGTTAGAAAGGTATCTAATTTCTTGAAAATTTATTTGTTTCGTAAGAGGTTCATAATTTTTGTAAGAAATTCATATCTTTGATAGAAAATTAAAGGGTTTCATTAAAAATTTTCTTTCTTGGTGAAAAAATAATGTTTTGAACTGAATATTTAACTATTTGGGGGAAAATGAAATTTTTATTTGAAATTTAAAAACTATTTTCTTTTATATACAAAACTCGTATTTTTGTCATTGAAATTTAACAATTTGTTTGGAAACTCAACTATGTGGTAGGAAATTCAACTGATAATAATAATTTGTGTTTTTTTGGTTAAAACTTGTTTTATCGGATTGTTTAATTATTCCATTATTGGTTAAAACTTCATCACATATTTTTGCTAAGTTGTAAAATCGTCTTTTTTGATAGAGCATTAATTTTCTTGATCGAAAATTTAACTATTTGGTAGAAAAATAATATATTTCGTTTAAAAGGTTGTATTTTGGGTAGAAAATTATCGTTGTTTGATGTAAGTTCAATTTTTTGTTGGAGAATTTTTTTAAAATTTATTTTTTTGAAGATAAAAAAAAAATATGCATTATTGGTTGGTATCTTATTAATCAATCAATCAATCAATCAATCAATCAATCAATCAATCAATTCATAGCACCACCCCTGGTTAAAAATATCGATACTCTCGATAGTGTTGGAAGATCTACGCGACAAATACAGATCATGAAACCAATTAAGGCATAGCTTAATAAATTCATTCACCAAAATGCCGTTACTCAGTATGGCTAAAATTATCGGAATAAAATTTTAGGATA
>JAAAKG020002817.1:0-21690 GCA_010014905.2 Druon quercuslanigerum | reverse complement strand
TAAATTACTACAATTATAACCTTAGCCATGGAGTGCCGAAAGATACCCTTCGTGTCGTACCGCCGCACCATTTTTGTGTATTTTCTTTAAAGAAATCGCTCCCTTGTGATGGTGCTAAACTGCAACATCACAAGCTTTTGCATGCTTACCCTCCTAGGTCCTTCATAGATATCAAAAATTGTGATATTTAAACTTTTTTTTATCAAACCCTTTAAAATTGCAATTACTTGAAGTAAACTCATTTCAGCTTTATTATTCTAAAACAGCCTCTGTTTAGTTAATGTAACTTATTTCCTTGGCTTGAATTATGATATATTATATATAGTCTGAACATACAAAAGTATTCATCAGACATATTATCATTAAAAAAAGAATTATTCTTGCGCTCGATTAAATACGGTATGCTGAATAATCATTCAAACTGAAAAAACACACTTAGGAAGATGCTCAATGTCCACAGAAATTGTAAACAAATGTCAAGTTGTGAAATAGAAATGTAAGTATCTTAGAAGGGCAAGTTTAACTTGTATAATAAAGAAGATAACGATTTAAATAACCTGTTGAAACAATATCAAGATACACTTTCAGAAAAATTCATCATCAACGAATTATTCAGTTTTCCCTTACTTTTAAAATATGTGGATCGTTTATACTCTAATCTATAAATTTATGGTCATGCTTAATTCTATTGGTAAATATATAATTTTTGTTTCTTTCTGCATCTAAGATGGTTTGTTTTTCATACGTTCTTTATTTTAAACCCGATGTAGATATAGATCTGTATCAAAGCGTGTCGTTTGGAAATAATATCTTGAATACACACATTGTTGGTAGACGCCACCAATGGTCTTTCATTAATTATACCATTTAAATTATAATATGCTTTTATTCCTTTGTTTCTTTTCAAAGTTCGTTTTTATGAATGCAGCATTAGGAAAAAAGTTTTTAGACATGTTTTTTGCAAAATTTGTAGATAACTTATTTTTCATGAAAATGAACCGTTACGCATTTATTTGAATCTTATCACTTAAACGATATGAACAAAAAAAAAACCGATAACAATTAAATACAAGGAGAAATTTCTTATTTATTATTAAGCAGCCGCTGTTGCGGTAATCTAACTTCTTTCCTTAAATATTGCATATATAAATATCACAAAAAGTCGTACAACACGCTTGTGATTCATGAGGTTTCAATCAAGATAAAAATTATGATATATAGTCTAACAAAACACAAGAATCTTTATCAGATATATAGGTAACCATTTTATTAGCTTACAAGTCAAATCAGTTTGCCTTTTAATTGTACAAAATGCGGGCTGTTTATAATCTGGTATTGACCGTGATGTTCATCCTTAATTCTATTGGTGAATATAATACTGTGACACGTATCTAATTTAAAAAAAACACTTCAGCTCTCCGCATATAATAATTTATGCGTCGTTATCTGCACCTTACCCTATATAATTCCACCAAGCGAATTTCTCAAATTAGAATGTATTAGCAGATTGAATCGTTTACTTTTCTCTCAATAGTCTAGAATTTATATCAAATTCAATCTTAAAAATTTCGTAACCTTCTATTACATTCTATCTGCCAAAGGGAATTATTTATTTTATAATAAATATCATAAGATGTTCCCTGATAAACCTATTTTTTACCTTTTTATAGGAGCACTCATAACACTATCCCAACACAATTAAATTTCTGATATTGTTGTTAATTCCGTGACTTATTTTTACTGAAACATCACTGTTATAAGTGATATGAATTTCTTGCACGTCTGAAGAGTTGATTAAATTGTATAATTCCTGTTCACATTTTCATAATTAAAGTGGATGTGGTGCGCTAATATTTAAAAAATTCTCATTGTTATTATTTCCAATTCAACATAAGATCAACTGCCACTTTCTTATCAAAGAATTAAAATTGTAACTTTTAAGGTTTAAATTCAGCTCTTTGAAATATTATTTTATTTATAACTTTATTGTAACATTTAAACCTTGGTAAATATTAAAAAATATTTTTAACTACAAATAATTAGGTTGAATGTGTTAAAAATATGGAATGTCGAGATAATTTGGTCAAGTAAAAAAAGATTATTTTCTTCAAAATTTTTTCAGCCTGAATGGCAACCAAGATCTATACACTCATAGTTCATGATTTAAAAATTTATACATAATACAGATTTCATTCATCATAATTCAAGCGCCAACATTCGGGTTAGTTAACCGACCAAACGCTAAGAAAATAAAGAAATTGGCAGGCAAGCATGGGGCTGGTGGTGCATTGTTATTAGAAATTTAAAAATATTCTTTGCTCAAAAAATATAATCTTCTGTTTCTTCTCACAGAGTTAAGATCACAGTTTGAATGCTTGCCTAATGGCGCCACCATTCCTGGTGTTCCTCGTGGTCATTTACCTCCTTCTGCTTTTGAAGAACCACAAACACCTACCAGACCACAAGCTTCGACCAGGTATTCTTCTCATGCCGAACCTCTTCTTCGTTCAAGGTCCCGGTGTCCTCCTGCCGTAAACAGAACTTCACCTACCAGACTTCCTTTTTCAAACATATTTGGCTACGGACTTGATCAACTTGAATTTATTCGACTTATTTCCTATCAAAATCCTCAACGGCAATTTGAACTTCGAAGATTCAGTTTTCCTGCGAATAAACCAATTAAAGTGCTTACAGCACTGAATACGTATAGGCCTATACCAACTCAAGAACAAATTGTATTAGCAACATTCGATGGGGACGTCTTTGCAATATTAGACAGCAATAATACTCTTGCTGGAATATATGCATACGATCCTAACATTTACTCTAAAGCGCGGACTAAAATCAACATGCAAAATAGTAAGGTTACCCCATTGACTGCAGATGAAATCAAGGAAACCCCAGCAGGCCGGGCTCGCAAAATCTTGAATAGCTATAGAGTAGAACATGAAAAACACAACTATGGGTGAGTTGATTTGAAAAAATAAGTTATAGGTAAATTAAATTTTTTAGTAAATTTTGCAGATTAAACAACGAGAAATATATTCTACACCTGTGTATATCCATATTCATGAGTACCACACAATCACTAAAGTAACTTTTAGTCACTTGTCCCCCTTATTTCCTTTCTTAATCATCCTTTCAGATAAAGTTACTACAGTAGCGTTTTTGAATAAAAATACTACTTTAGTCAGTTCTTTTAATAATGTAAAAACAGAGAACCAAGAAATGCTAAATATTAATCAATTATATTCAATTTAACTCTGAATCCTTGCAACTCTCTTGGAATTTGCTTTATTAAATTAATATTTTCCGATTGTTAACTTTTCCTAATTTTCTCTGAGGGCTGTCCATTTCATCTTTAATTCTTATGGATTTTATAAGATTTTTGTTTACTAACTTTATTTACTTTAGTTTATCTGAAAACAAATTTTTTCTAATTGTCCACTATATATAAACTATATATTTGTCATTATATGAGCGATTTACAATCAAATTTTTTTTCATCAAAATTTTTTTTAAAAACCTTATGAAAATTCAGAAACATTACTGCTTCTACAACGGTGCCCCTAGCTTGGTACTTCGATTATTGTCTCATTTTTCCCTTCTTTTTCTTCCAGCAATCAACGTTCTTGTGCTAAATCTCTTGCTTCTGTCGACCCACTTGGTTCCAGGTCCAGTTCTTCTACTAGGCACATGGCTCTGCCTACAAGGCTTTTTTCGTCTGACGGATCTGAATATGGACTTGATCAACTTCAGTTTATTCGGGTTATTCCCAGAAAGAATCGGAACCTGCTGTTCGGACTTCAAAGATATACTTTTCCAGTGGATAAACCAATTTTAGTGTCCCAAGAGTCGAGTCGCTATCGCCCTATACCAATTCCAGAGCTCATTGTTTTAACAACGGTTTCTGGCGACGTATTTGCAATATTAGAGAGTAATAATGATTTTTCTGGATTATATACATACATTTCTCGGTCTCACGCTAATGTGCGGGTAAAAATAAATATGCGAAGCGAAATGGTTACCGAATTAACAGAAAATGAAAGGGAGGCAGTTCCAGTACGCCGCTTTCGTTCGATCTTATATAATTTTCTAATACAGCATGTCAACCACAATTTTCACGTCAACCTATAAATAAGAATAAATGTTATACTACATGCAATGAGTTTACAAACCATCTTAAAATATTAAAAATAACTTGTAAGAACAAATAATAATAAAAACTGAACACTAAAAAAATATATAGCCGTCATGATCAAACAGCATGTTTACAATAATTAGTTAGTTCGCAGGCACAACGCTAACGCCCAGCTATTCCGTAAATTCAAGAAGCTCGTGACTCGTGTTGTATGGCTTTTAAGAAATGAATAATTTAAAGAGTAATTCAAAGACAATGATGAAACTGATAACGGAAATAAGATCTTTTAATCAGCTGCAACCTCCAGAATTGTATGAAGGTTTTGAAGGTAAGTAAGCATTCTTTTAACAGTGAGCGTATAACCTTAACAAAATTTGTTGCAACTTTTTTTCCAAGATTTAGGAAAATTTTCCTAAAAGTTCTTATTATTCTCTAAAAAATTGGAGATAGTTACCCAAAATTAGGAAATTAGGGAATACCTACAATTTTGGGGAGAAAAACCCGGCACTAAATGTATAGCAAAATGGCCTTCAGTGGATTTGGCTAAAACTTGATAAATATGTATATTATAAGGGCCTAATAAAAGATACGGGAAAAAATCAAGAAAAATGGACAATTTTTACGCTATATGAAGCAAAGCGCTCAATTTTGTAAAAAAAATGAGTTCCCATACATGCTGGAAGCAAAGAGACGACGGCAGAGCGAGGTAGGTACCAAATGCTAGTTTGAAAATAAAGTATGAAGCTCGGATCCAGAAACTGCCGAACGCTAAGCTACCAATACTTGAATTTAATGAAACGCCACTGCTATTAGGTTAAAATAGGTGTCCCGGTGAGATGAATATCAGATGAGGTTAATATTACAATGATAGACATCGCACGCTGCTCTAACCGATCAAACGCTAAGCGCTTATTGCCGGTTTCAGGATTGGCCTGATTGGCCTTCGTGTATGAACTATTTCTAGTAGGAATACATTGCTGGAACGCTTTACTTCAAGGGGATGTATATTGCGAGAGCAGTGTATTATATATAGCTATTAGCAATTTAAAAAGTTCAATTTCTAAACAGTTCTTTTTGTTGCAAAATTAAATATAAGAAGAGAATGATGGGGGTAGGAAACCTGAATCTTGAGGGAAGATTATCCTGATGATTCCAGAATACCATAAGAAAACAGTGATCTCGAAACAGTTATTTGCAGTTAAAAAGCAGGAATTTGTATAAAGTTCTTTTATTTTCTAAAAGTTTCGTAAATCCTGAGTAGCAAATTATTGGTGACTCATAAAATGTATGAAATAATTTGTCGTTTTTTATTTGCTTTACCTTCTCACCTCCATTGGCAGCATGTAGAATCCTATGTAGCAATTATGCTTGGAGATACTCAACGATTTGCTGGTGACGTGCGTAGCCTAGAAAGCATAAAACCCTGGCAATATGTGAACACGTGCCCAGAGTTCTGACCCCTGATTTGCATGTACAGTAATAGCCAAGTTCATTATCTAGCGTATCTAACCTAGCGTCTTGAATGTAAGATGGTGCAAGTCAAACTTGAGTTCGTCTAATGCAAGGCGAGGAAATTCTGCTACTTGTTGTTCATGTAGGTGATTCCAGTTTGCATTTCCGTCGCGCATATTGTCAACTTCTACGCGCGCTTGCATAACATTAGTTTCACGAGCTGTTGCTAGTTATTTCCTTGCAGCTTCTACGAAAAGACCTTGCATCTCGATAACAGGATGATATCTGTTAAACAAGGCACCACCAATACGGAAGAAATCCTCGACATTAAGTAGAAGATCTATTAAAATCGTTTTGTTAAAGAACTTAAAAATGGATTTTATGTGGTCATTCCTAGATTCAAAAATCCCTTTTGATTTCGTGATGAGCCGCACTTCATTCGCTTATTTTGTTTGTAATTGCTTGTAATGCAGAAAACATAGGCACTAAGATGAAGTAACGTTGACCCAAATGATTTAAACAGTCTCCAGTTTCCTCCGGAATAAAGATATCCATAGCAATATAGACATTAAATCTACACTCAACTGAAAGCCTAGGTACATGAGCATTACCGGCCACATTACAGATCATGCAACTTTGCCTACCTGTTTGAATAAGAACACTAAGTCTTAAGGATCCGGGATCGCGTTGGAGCTCATCTATTCAGGTACGAGTTGATAGATTGCAATTCAGGCATAGTCTGAATAGCACATATAACAGTCAGTCCGAGCTCTGAAAGCCGTTTTAAACATTTTATCTGTCAAAAGGTTAGAGTTCTTCAAAACCAGAAAAATTCTTTAATAATGCAGAACAATGACTTAGAAATTCGATTTTGTAACTTGTCAAAATATTCTAATGCAGTCTCAAAAGTTTTCACTAAAAAATTGTCAAACCTATAGCCATTGTTGAAAATAAGAAGCGAAATGCTGCGTTATGAGCAACCATCAATTTTTAAAGCATATTAACAACTTTAGTGGGAGTGAATGAATGAGTGACCAAAAATCAGAAATAATTAATATTTATAAAAAAATAATCATCGTTATTTGAATAAACTGCAACAGCAGGTTTCTCTTTTTTACAAATTAGCTTGAATTACGTTTAAGGTCTCCATAATAATTTAAAAGAAGATTTATTAAATTAAAACCTTGAGCACTTAGCGTTTGGCAGTTTTGGGGTGCGCGCAACATACATCATTATCAAACTAGCATTTGATACCTATCTCGATTTTCCGTCGTCTTGCCCCTTCCATCATATATAATATGTAGGGTTGTTATATATTTTGCGTCATCATATATAGAAATATATTGACGTATTAGCTAGAAAATTTATAGACAATTATCCAGAAAATGTAGGTAGATAGCCTGTCAGGATTAGCTATATTTTTACCTAGAATATCTTGCTGAACCTGGTTAGGTGTGACATCTATACTTGTTTAACAATAGCAACATGGGCATGAAAGCTAAATTTCCTACGTTCTGTACCTGTATTTTGACTACAAGAAAATCTATCTAATTCAGGTAACTATTTTTATAATGATTTATACATAACGCAAATGAATTTTACAGGTTGATATCCTATACTAATTTTATTACAGAATTTTTACTACTAACTTCGAGGTTTTTCCGAGTAAATATATTATCAAGCACCCTAGTTAAAACTTAACCGTTTTTGTTGAGAACACATATTTTTGGGTTATAACGAGACAGAGAGAGAGAAGCAAGACAGAGACACAGTAGGAGAGAAACAAAATCTTTTCCAGACTCTGGAATTAATGGTAGGTTAAGCCCCAAAATATACATTAAATCAAAATTTTACGGTATTACGTTAAAAATTTTATTAATAATTCATCTTTAATTTAGTTCAGGATTACACAATTTTGTTGAAAATCTTTTCTTTTTTGATGAACTTACCTCTTTTGTATTTAAGGTAAATTAGCGCAAGCGAAATTTGTCTAAAGGTTATTAATCTCAGGCAGATCCAAAACGCCTCCGCGTTTCTACTAACCTTTCGATAAAACTTTTGATTAGGTTTGTACACTCTCATTCGCGACACAAACAACTCTGTAATATAAATATACATCGCACAATAGTAGTACGCACCAGCAGTAGGACAGCAGTGGCTTCAATAAAGATTCTATCATACTGCAGTTTCTATAATCCTTATATTACGCCAATTTCAAAGCGATAACCACTTCACAAGAAAAATTAGCAATCAGAATTACAATACTAATTAAAAGGAATTAGGGAGAAGCTCGAGTGAAATATAATTCTAAAGGTAAAAAGACTTACGTAAGCGGAAAGGGGAAATAATCTCCATCGGTACAATTTTAAAGGAAAATCGGAAAACTGAAAGCACAATGAAATTTCAAGATATAAAAGATAAGCGATTTCATAGTTTCTATTATCGACAGGAGAAAAGGGGAAATGATCTCTGCTAATACGATTTTACAGGAATACATTGGGAAACTGAGAAAACATTGAAATATTTTAAAATATAAAACAAAGCCATTTTAAAGCTTAAATTAGCGTTAGGGGAGAGGGGAAATGATCTCTGCTAATACAATTTTACAGGAATACATTGTGCTACTTGTCTGTGTTAAGCAACCCCAACCATAAAAGAAAAGGTTGAAGATCCTACCTCAACACACTAGTTAATACGCGGGTTGTCGAGGAGTACGTGGTTCGCACCTTGAGTTCACAAACTAGACTGAAAATTTTAGTCTACGTACGCTAACGCGATAAGCAGTGCTTGATGAGAGAAATAATAAGCGTCTTGAGCAGAGGACTAAGTTTAATTGCTACGGTCAAGAGAGAGAGATCCTCATGTAGGCTCGTTTACCATTGGTCTGCCATATCGCTTTTTCGTCATGTCTTCCTTTGCCTCGCTAAAACAAATCGAGAACCAAAATTCTTTCCTTATTCTCGAAAAGCGTTAAAAGCGGTCTTTAAAAGTCGAGGCTAGCGGGATGGCCGAATGCACTCCTGTGCGAGAATTGGAGAACAGAAGTCCATGCTTCGAACGGAAAATGTTATTTTGGACTCCATGACTCCCAAAAAAATAGATAAGAGAGATGGCATCAACAGATAGAAATAAAATAATCAGACGGACAAAGAGAGATTAGATAGCATAATCCAGGAGGTAAAGCCAGAAGAAGAATACGCTTAAAGTCACAAGACAGAAGAAGCCTCGTTAAGGTGGAGGTGACGACAGACCCTAGTCGATGATAGTTAGATTTACATACAATTTTTACAATTCCGCATACAAGTAATGATATTCTTAGATCTCCCAAAACTTCACAGGGATACTGAGAGAGCCAGGAGTTCAATGCACAATATTTAAAAAAAAGCAAAATAGTGTAAAGAGGAAAAAAAGTCTCCTTCTTTCCTCCCCTCTGGAATTGATAATTTGTCTGTACAAAGTTACCCAAAGGTTGTTTTGTTGTTTGGTATCAGTTTTAATTCAACTCACTTCTATGTTAAGCCATGGCCGTTAATACTGCAACACCATAAAAGCCTTGTTACGTTTGCGGTATGGTTGGATAGTTTTGATTGAGATCTATCGCATTTACAGCCTCTCGTCGTTTAGCTGATAAGAAAAAAACATTGTATGAGACATTGGATTTTAATTGCGAGAAGGTGGGTTGTCCTTTTCTTTGACTATTTTGATTATTCTTGTCTCAGTTTTAATTATTATTTAAAATAAGAGAGAATAAAATTTTGAACAAATTTTGAGTTTTCAAGCAAGAAATTTATGTTCCAAATCCGTCCAGATGTGGCCTAGGATCAAAAGTTTGTTATAAAGAAAAATTTGGCTGCCAGTTACCAACTTTACCGCGACATATCAGCGGAATAACCTCAGTTCGCGAGTCTCACTCTTTGGACCCGCCATGAATCGTCAAAGCTCGTCATTTTCACATTTTTTGTAGGCGCCAGGTAGGGATGATCTTAGCCGAGCCTCGATAAGTAGCCCTTTCGTCGGCTGACAGGTTAGCTAGCTTGTTCTACGAATGAACGGGAAGTGAGAACTTTTGGAGCATGAGAGAAATTGTTGAGGCTCGCCAATTCTAAATATTTCCACCCCTAAATGAAGCGTCTATTATATAGAAAAAATTAAAATGTAAAGTAACTTAAAAAGTTTAACAGTTGAATTATAATATGGTAATAGTATTCACTAAGGCACGCTGTCTACTCTAAAGAAAATGAACTGGAAAGTTACATCTAACATCTTCTAAAATTGAAACATTATAATCTATACAGAAACACAGGTCATTTTTGGAGTCGAGCGTTCCTTAAGTCTTTATGTGGTGATTCGTACTCGCACAGTCCAAACCGCACTGGTATGAGTTAAAACACGCGCGGTTTTATGCGTTCGCTGCGCGCGTGAGGCCTGTTGGAGGCCAGAAGAACTAATCAAGCAGAAGAGATCAAGCCTAACTAATAAAGCCTGCGAGATTTTCTATAGACATTGGCTCATCAGATATACCGCTCGGTGCTAATATACATTTTAATACATTTATATTAGACGTAACTCTACTACTTTTGATCATAGATTAACTCGATTAAGGGCATACCAAAGAGTCTAGAAAAGGGTTAGGAAGAGATAAGATGTACCAGAATAGCAAAATTAAGATTGAACAACGAGGTAAAAGAAAAGATCTATTCGAAAGGAAAGTGCAAAAAAGGTTCAGATTATGTGAGTGTGAGGAAGAAACATGAGATCATGTATGGAATATATGTAGGATAGGATGGAAGATAAAGGTGAAATAAATCTGCAAAGAGAAACTTCAGATTAAAAATAAACCTAAAAGTCTAAAGTCTTTAAGTTAATTGATATTGATGATTTAATTAGACTTTTAAGAACTGTAATAGTATTGTTAATGGTATTTTTATCTCCTGCAGTGACAAATTAACAAGTTTGGCAATAAATATTTCTCAACGATTGCGGCAGGGGCCTCTTTAACGAATGTGAATTTATCAATGCGAATTTAATGGAAAGAGATTATGTAAGTTTATTAAATTTAGGTTCGTACCTACAAATTATTTGTATGGGTGGGCTGTTCACTTGCTTTAAAGCGGAACTGCAATAAAAATTTACTTCAGTTCGATTGCATTTCTGCAATAGTTTTTAAAATACCAGAGTTCACTCAGTGAACATATATCATATATTATTATTGAAAATAGAATAATTCTCGCGCTCGATTCAATATGGTTCAATACATTGTGAGCACAACCAAAATCGTTATAAGTAAATCCGTTCATCCTTAGATTTCTAGATCACAGAAGATTTAATTGAGGCAATCAAATTTAATTCTATTTAGTATTTCTGCCGGCACACCTAAAGTGCATGCCTGTTGGATCTCGCGCTACACGCTAGGACACGTTTAGACCTCGCGTTATGCGCTCGATATTTTTCAGAAATTGGTAATTTTATATTTATTTTCTGAATTATCTCACCATAAAAAACTGCAATCCTTCCTTCAGAAATTCTTTCCTATCTCGCGTTGTTATGTTTAAAATAGGATTCTTGTAAACAACAAGGAGTTTTGGTCAAGAAATGGTATAAAGAAATTTAGCAGAAATTTTTAAACGCTGAAATTCCTCCAAAAATTTTCCACCATATTTTTTGTCGTTAGGTTCGAAATTTCAATGTCCTGGTTTTAAATTTCGGACAATTCTAATAGTTTCTCAATCATAAATGATGAAAATGTAAGAAATTATAAAAAATTTGTATCTAATTTTTGGGTAAACATCTTTTGTCTATCATTTTTTTTTCATATTTGTAGTTTCTCATACACATTTATAATTTTTATTTTTAATGTGATTTTAATTACTAAAATGAAACTACACATTCTACCAAAAGTGATTTTAAAAAAACCGATAGATTTTCAAGATAACAGTTGAATTTTCAAGCAAAACAAAATTTTTTTAACAAATAAGTTTATTGTTAATGAAAACAAAATATTTTCAGAAAAATATTTAATTAAAATTTCCAAAAAGAGACACATTTTCAACAGAATAGTTAAACTTTTAATTGAATGAGATACATTTTTAACAATTAGTTTGTTTTTCTTTATTTCATTATTTTCGTTATTTGATGATTAACTTTATTTGAAAATGTTTTTAGGCACTAATAATATACAAAATATTTTATTGTAATTTTTTAAAATATTGAAACATGATTCTGATCCTAATATTTCACTATCTCATGCTATAATTTGTCAAGTTTTTAGAACATCAATATTAATTTTCGATAACGATAGGAAAAAAAGTATGCGAATCGAACCTAAGATTCTCGGGAAAATTCTAAATGATTTAAGTCTTATTTAAAATATTGGGTTTAAACGTTAAAAATGTCAAAATATGTTAAAAACAAGTTTTTATGGAAACTAAAAATTATTTTAAAGGATTATAATTTTCAAGGAATCTGTGGTAACAGATATTAAAACCGTATTTTTAGACTAGATGCGAAGGTATGCTTAAGCACCCGATAGCCAATCAGAAGTTCTGTGGTTCGCTTTCCAAAAATAACGCAAAACATTCTCAAAATTGTATAAAAAGATTCCTGAAAATTTTAGTTTATTTTTGGGAATAATTCGACAGCTTAAACTATATTTGGCAATTTTAGTTTTTTTTAAAAAATTCAACTGCTTAGTTAAAAGTTGTCCTAAATTCATCTTCTTGATCCACTATGTAGTTTAAAATTAATTTCAATGGTTGAAATTAACAGTTTTTAATGAAAAATATAAAATATTTTTGGAATGAAATTGCTAATTTTCTCGGGGGTGAGATATTATCATTTGAAAAAAATAACTGAGAGTGATGGTTAAAACGGAGGGAGGGGGGAGTCGAGAAAAGATTTTTCGAAATTTCAGAAACCTCAGAATGTTTTAAAGGATTTTTAACATGTAGCTAATAGTTCAAATATTGAAGTAAGATTGCAAAGATTTTAAGGAAATAAATAATTATTACCCGAATCTTTCAACGATTATTTGAAATTAAAAAGAAATTAGCAATGATTTTTAAAGAGTTTAAATATTTAAAAGATTTCGGAAGATGTCAAAAGATTGCACACAGATTTTAAGACTTTTGAAGGATTTAGAAAACTTTTAAAAGATTTTTATATATTTAGCACATTGTTTAAAGGTTTCTGAAAGATTTCAAAGAAATGAACAATGTATAACGAATATTGCAGAAGATTCTAGCAGATTTAGTAAAGATTCCAAACACTTTAGAACGATTAAAAGATTTTCAAGGAATGAACAATGAGGTCACGAATATTTCAAAACATTTAAAAGATTTGGCAAAGATTCGAAAAAATTTCAAAATATTGTAAAATATTTCGGAAGATTTCAAAATATTTTACAAAGATTTTTAGGTTAATTTGGGGTTACTAGGGCCGAATGCAAAAATGCTGAGTAGAGAAGACTGAGCCCCGTTTATTCTGAGATTAAAAAAGGGAAAGGATCCGTCTTACGAGTCGGATTGCGAAAATTCAGTCAAGCCTAAAAGTGCAGATTCCGCTTAGACAACTTTCTGGGGGTGGCAGGAAATTTCTATGGAGAGCTGTCAATGGGGATGAAAACTACGTCTTCGCCAAAGAGTATACGGGGCGCGGGCAGCTCTTTTACGGGCGTGAAAATCAGCTCTGGGATCGTTACCGGACGGAAAAGTTTCTCAGTCAATTTAAGAGTTGAGAGAGACAAAGGGCTAGCGAGTTTAATTTCGCGTCCGGCATCTACCATGTCCTGCAATATTGGTGGTGACTTAGAGTCAGAAGAAGGAACCTGAGCTAGTGGCTCGAGAGATTGAACGCGGTTTTTGTTCGTGGCGGCTAAGGGCGGCAGCTTTCTTCAAGCGGCGCTGAAGACGCTGTCGGGATCCCTGTCCCGGACGCTTCTTTTTGGCGATTTGAACACCTTGAATATCGTGGAAAGATCGAGAAATCCTTTTACCAGACTCACGACGGGCACGATAAACCGAGAGGGAAATACGCCTAGCGGCGCCTGCGGAAGCGGCAGAAGAGTCCAAGTAAGCGATCCGCATCTAGAGATGAAACATATAAATTATTAAACTATTGAAGATGAGTAACCCGAATCTTATATAAGATCCGATCATTCGAAATAAGACGCGGTCAAAACAAACTTGAGAATACTGACATAACGGTCAGGAGGGTACCGAAATAAATGGAATAAGCTTTGTGACTAAAATACTAATAAACGTCTCGATACGCGGGCCCGAATCAATTTTTTAAAAATCAAATTTGTGAGTTCGAGGTGTTAAATAGGTACAAAAAATTGCATATAAAAAATATTAATGGCGCAATAGTAAAGAAATGAAAATAAAGAAATGAATAGTTTACCCTAAATAGAGTGGAGACTAAGCTGGAAGAAGGAGAAGAAGTAACCTGACTCTTTTAAGAGAAAACAGACTTTCGTAGTAGAAGGTTTATCCCTGAGAATCGCAAGGTGGAAAGGCACGAACTACTTTTTAAAAAATCCAATAACTTTAAAAAGAATAATTAAAAGCATAAAACTAAGTTAAATGTATAAGAGGTTAAAAAATAAATAAAATTCGTCAAACATATACAAATTTAAAAACTCAACTCTATTTTCGCTATATAATTAAAGTAATTCTATATAAATGTGGGCAAAGCATACGTATACAAAATATAAATATAAAAACACAAAGTAATATGTAAGTTACGTATATATTTGTATTTTCTGAAACATAAATGAACACGTCTATCCAACACTAGAATCAATTAAAAAATTACCGCAAAATACTAGTTAAAAATATTAGTTAGAAGAGAAAATAATCCCCGGCAACCTATATCATTTTTGAAATATGTTGAGATTAAGCTAAGAATGGATACATAAAATTATCTACTTTCTGCTTTTAAAATTTACCTGACTAAAACCCAAAATAAATAGAAGTTTAAAATTCTAAAATTATCTTTTAAAATTGATCAGAGTTTGAAAGATAAAGCGTGGAAAATAAGAAAACTCTATAGACTCATGAAGACCGACGGAGGAAAATTCTCTCAATTTTTCAAAGTGGGAATGAGAAAAGTTAAAAGAGTGGGCGAGAGAGTAATAGGAAGAATACAGTTAAGCTGGTCCCATTAGTCCAAAATTTGAGGATGCAGCTAGATGTGCTAGCATAGATTGTCCTAGTAGATGTTGGCCAGATTTAGAGAGAAAGTCGTTACAGGAAAAAAGCAATAAAATCGGTGGTAAGTAAACTCATGCTGAAGCACCGAGGAAAGTTAAATTCGACCAGTAGCTTTTTCTTGAAGATTTTCCCTGAAAACTTTAAAGCGGTGCTCATAAAGAAAAAATTCAAGATTCGCTCATTGGTTATTCTTTTGAGCCGTGGCTTATAACAAAAAATCAACTATTACATTTTTCGTTTAAAATTTTAAATAGAAAGAAACTAAGGTCCCTACTTGATTCTTAACAAATAGCAGGCTAGAACAAAATAAGAGGTTTAAAAGGGATTAGATATAGAGAGAAAATGAGAGAAAGAAGAAACCTAGTTTTCTAAGATGATAGGAGAACAAAAATATTTTCCGTTTTTTTTATGGACGAGGACGTAACAAAGGAAATAAACAGTGAAGAGTTACGAGGAATGAATGATGCAAAGGCACATGGCATAGATGAGATTCTAACTGACTCGTTTCTTTGGAGTTCCCGATTCCCGAACTTCT
Organism: Druon quercuslanigerum; assembly: GCA_010014905.2. Taxonomy (NCBI): domain Eukaryota; kingdom Metazoa; phylum Arthropoda; class Insecta; order Hymenoptera; family Cynipidae; genus Druon; species Druon quercuslanigerum. Next base: position 6,353 of record JAAAKG020002817.1, on the reverse strand, counting down.
CGCATCTTTGAAGTTCGAGAGTTAACTTATTCTTAACTAAATTCTGGATTCGAAAATAAACATTTGTTAAGAGAATTCGTACATAAGTATATTTTTAGTTCAAATAAGTTTATCAAACATTATTGATTTTATTTTGAAAAAATTTATTCACGTTTTATTCTATTTGTAGAGAATTTTTTTCTCCAATAAATTATCTTCTAGATACAGTCAACTTATAACAAATAAAATATCCAAAATGTTAGGTAACTGGGACTCTTACCTCAAATTTCGGACAGTGGCTTGTATTTCGGGAAAAACTGATAGACCTTGAACTGATGAAAGGATAAAGAAAGACAATCGTGCAAATCCATACTATACTTGAAAAGATTACTATTTAGACCTTCATAACGTTTCCGACGTGTTCACGCTGTAATGCTCAATGCGTCGCAAAATATTAAAGTCGTTTTTTGATTTTATTATATTGATTTTTAGTTTTAAAATTGTACTGTTTCTAGGGAAGTTTATAGTTTTTACATCATTCGATTATTTCATATCACTTTTGTGACGATGAATTTAGGGTCTCTACGTTAAAATCATCCCCACTACTTTTTGGCCTGAATACCTAAATAGATACAAAAAAAGTTTTTGGTTAAATTGATCCAGAATGCCAGCCACTATAGAAATCCAGAAGAGTCCTTTCAATGGAAAAAAGTTTTATTTCTGAGTGACGTCTTTTTCGACAAGTGCGTAATTCATTCAGCAATATTGAAATTTAACGAAGATTTTGATTTCATTATTGTCACTTTTGACATTAGAGTGGCTAAAGGCGAAGTCGGCGTGGCCGACCCCGACCTCTATTCTACTTTATAAAATCAATTGTCAGCTGCGTCCTTCATCTTTAGGTTAATATTAGAAGCTACTAAAAATTTTTTTCATAGAATCCGCTTTCAAAAAATCCATTATGTGAAAGAATGAACACTCAAAAAGATTCGAAAGCAGTTTCTTATTACAATTGTATCTTAAAGATTACATGCTATTCGAAGAAAGTTTGTCCTAAATTGGAATGAATCTGTCGTCTCTTATATCCTTAGCAGAAATGAAAGAACGGCAGCGTATAAGCAAAATCGATCTATTAATCGGGACCCCCAGATTGAAAAAAAACTTTCTGCTTACCCAATTGTTATTTAAAAATGACTTAACATGTCGTAGATAAATGTAAACGTACTTTTCGCGAATGTAAAAAATAACTTGACATAGAAAAAACACCGTCGCCATCTTTAAAGATTACGCCATCGATTATGCTGTTCATGCGATAATGAACAGTCCTTAAAGATTTTATTGTGATACTTTCTACCAGCCACAAGCACAAAAGTTAGTTTGCGAGCGCGGTGCTGTTTACCTTCAGGGTCGACTTGCTGCAAAATACATAGTGAAAATGAGAAAAGTGGTATTTTTGAACAGTTATACTATTCTTTTCTTCGTTTTTCTCCAGAACAATTAAGTTAAATAGTTTTAGCATCTAGTAAGGAAAAATATGTAAAAATAATGTGAAGATTTGCAAATATAGAATATTGAAGAAATTTAAAAGGGCGGGAAATTGAAAAAAAATTATTTAAAAAATTGGAAAAATGTAAAAATTATTAATGTTGCTCATTTTGCCATAAAATTTAAACAATTTTGTTTGTTTTTTGATAAAAAATTCTTTATGTACATATTAATGCGGAATTAATGACTTATTTTTTAATGTTTTAAATTTCTTCAATCTGATTTATTTTCATAGTTATACCAACTATGAATATACATGTACACTCGAACTCCTGTATAACGATGCCGGGGCCAATATTGCTTTTTCGCAATCCTAAAACTCAAAGTTATCTTCACGAGCTCGGGTTTGACGCTTTGAATGACGAGACATTACTAAATTTACTTTTAAGCACTTTTGCCCCTTATAACCCTTCTTAGTCACCTTTTTAGATGAAGTAACTATATTGGTTTTTATAATTTTTTAAAAAATTTTATAGTTTTCTTTTATTTCTTGTGCAAAACTTCTTCCTAAAGAAAATGGGCTTCTACGAATTTATGTAAATCTTAAACCTTGCGCGATATGAGCATAAAAATAAAAATTTATGAGTTACTATTCCCTCTGTTGACGATAAAGATAACATATATGATATATAGTCCGACAAAAGAAAAGAATATTCATCAGATACATTGGTAATAAAATTATTTATTAGCTTTAACTCAGTTTGCTTTTTAATTGCAAAGAATGATGGTCGTTTATTATCTAGCCTTTACCCTGATGTTCATCTTTAATTCTATTGGTGAATATAATACTATGATATGTATCTAATTTTTAAAACAAAAATTATGCTTTCCGCCAAGAACAATTTCTGCTTCGTGATCTATATTCTATCCTAAATAATTTAACTAATTAAATTTCACAAACTAAAATCGATTAGTTCATTTAAGCGTTTACTTTTCTATTCAAGGTTTTTAATTGACTCTATATCACAACTAATCCCCACAGGAAATATTAAACTCTTCCATTAACTTTTTCTTATTAAAACTTAATAAAAACTATGATGAATTTCTCTAATAAAAATTATTTACCTAATTATTTGTAAGCTATTTCCATGCAACACAATTAAAATATCTAATTAGTGCTCTTCTCGGATTAGTTCACTGGCCGAATGCGAGAAAATCAGAAAAGTAGGGGCTTAACACACTGCTGGTTGTGAATCAATATCATTCATGCAAAAAGATTCTTGTTTTTTTAATTTAATCATCTGTTGCTTCTTGCAGAGCTAACCTCACAGTTTGAATGTTTACCTGATGGTGCCCCTATTCCTGGTTTTGCTCATGGCGACCCATCTTCTTCTGCTTCTGACAGAGAACATCCACCAGCCAGACTTGAATCTTCGATTAGTTCTTCTTCTCATGCTGAAGCTCCGTTTCGTTTAAGGTCCCGGTCACCTCCTGCCGTGAATAGAACTTCGCGTCTTACGCTTCCTTTATCTAACATACTTGGCTATGGACTTGATCAACTTAAATTTATTCGACTTATTCCCTATAAAAATCCGCAACAGCAATTCGAGTTTCGAAGGTACACTTTTCCTGCCAATAAACCAATTGAATTGCGCGAAGGAATGAATCAGTATGGGCCAATCCCAACTCAAGAACAAATTGTATTATCAACATTCAGTGGTGACGTCTTTGCAATATTAGAAAGTACTAATACTCTTGCTGGAATGTATACATACAATACTCGCAAAATACGGGCAAAAATCAACATGATCAATGGCAATGTCACCCCATTGACCGCAGATGAAATCAAAGAAGTTCCCGTAGGCCGGCATCGCCAAATCTTGTATGGGTATAGACTAGAACATATAAACCACAATCAGGGGTGAGTTGCTTCGAAAAAATGACTTATCGTGGGATCTCATTTTGTAGCTTAAACAACCAAAAATATAGACTACGCTTGTGCATATTAATATTCATCAATACCACACAATCACTAACGTAACTTTTAGTCACTTTTTCTTTTCATTTCCCTTATTCGTCACTCTTTTTAGATGAAGTCACTAAAATAGCTTTTTTAAATAAAAATATTACTTTGGTTGCTTCTTTAAATAAATTAAAGCAGAGAACCTAATAAGTTCTTAATACTTTTTATTTATTTTCAATTCAACCATGAATCTTTGCAACTCTCCGGAAATTCGCTCGATTGAATGAAAATAAATTGGGTTTTAAGATTTCTCGTAGATTTTTCTCAACTAATCCTAAATTTTTTCAAACCTAAATTGCATGCTTAAGTATGTTACCAAATTTTTTTGAATTCCTTTATACTTTTTTCAAATCCCAGAAATGCGCTCAGTTTATAGATAATTATTATTATTCACTTCAATTAACTTTGCATGTATCTCAGAGGATAAGAATAGAAAATTACATTCACTTAAAAGTGTGGAAATAAAATTTAATTCGTATAATTGTGATTTAAATTGTTATTTTATTATAAAAATAATTAAAACATGATTTTTAGTAGAATTTCTGATATTCAGTGATCGCTAATTTATTTATTTTATTATGTTTGAAAATTATATTTAATATTACACGTTCTGGATGTTTTACTTTCGCCTCTCTAGCAATTTTATTCTTTCCTACGTGCTATTCTAATAAATTAGAGTTTCCTTGTTCACTTTTGTTTCCATCTTCAATGATCGTAAGGTTACTAGACGCACTAGTTTTTAGAAATTATGCAGATTTTCTATCATTGGCACTAATGTACTAATTTATTATTAAATATGCTGCCTTTAAGCAAAATCAAATAGAGAAAAAGTCAAAAGAAAAACTGATATACATAGAATTCCATGGATAAAAACTATGTGCTGATACAACGTTATTTCTGACCAGGCAGAAATAAATTCCTTCTTTTAAAAATAACAGAAAATCTTGTGAAAACTCAGAAACATTCGCGCTTATTTATTGGCGCCCGTATCTTAGTATTGAGCATAGCGCCCAGTTTTTTCCTTCCGTTTCTTTTAATAATCAACACTATTCTGCTAGGTCTCTTGCTCCTAACAGGTCACCACTACGTTCCAGGTCCAGTTCTTCTTCTAGGGAGATGGCTCTACCTACCAGGCTTCCTTCTTCTGACGGATCTGGATATGAACTCTACCAGCTTCAGTTTATTCGGCTGATTCCCAAAAAGAATCTAAACTTGCTACTTGGTCTTCAAAGATACACTTTTCCTGTGGATAAACCAATTTTAGTGGCCCAAGGATGGAATCGCTATAGACCTATACCAATCGAAGAACTAATTGTAGTAACAACACAGTTTGGCCACGTCTTTGCAATATTGGAGAGTAGTAGTTCTCTTGCTGCAATATATACATGTCGCACTGGGACTGGCACCAAAATACGGGTGAAAATAAACATGCAAGTCGGAACGATTACACAACTAACAAAAGATGAAATGACGGAAGTTCCAGTAGGCCGCCTTCGTCCGATCTGGTCTAATTTTCTAATACAGCATGTTAGACATAATCCTTTACCTTATCCAATGAAATAGAAGAAACGTTATACTAAATACAATGTGATTAAAAGCGATCTTAAAATATTAAGACTAACTTGTAACTACAAATAATAATAAAACCTCAATCTTTTGTGCTCACCAAGGCTTAACTTTTTTCTCAACATTCCAACCAGGCTGTTACACAAACAAATAACAACAAGTTAGGTTTCCCTCTTTCCGAAAATACTCCTGGTAGAAAATAATTATGATACCATACCATTTCTGACACCAGTAATATTACAGAATTTTAACATCTAATTACTAGGTTTTTTTCAGGTTATTTTAAAGTTTGTTTGCAGAAAATTCTAAACCTAAAACTGACAGACCTATCACATGTGCATTTGTCTAATTCTCCGTTGTGTAATAGGCGCTTTTTAAAGTTATAAAAACAGAGAATAGAGATATTTGTTTCGTATAAATGCATATTATGAATAATAATATAAATTTATTAAAATCGTAAATGTAACCTAATTGCGTTATACATAATGTAGAAAAGTTCACAGTTTGGAAAAAAACCGAATGCGAAGAACGAGATACATGATGATAATGTGTTCGTGAAAGCTAAATGGAGCTTTAACATAAGAGAGTTAACAATTACCAAATTACAGTTGTTGAAGCTTTGAAGCTTTTTAAAAATTCATTGCACAAATATGGCTAAATTACAGAAACCGTGCGCGTAGCATTAGGCAAACATAATAACAAGCGAGGAACGCCAGAATCAAAACATCTGCTCATGACATTGATACAAAAATCGGATGATAATTTTCCATCACTAATAATTACTGGCGACATAATTTTAGGAATATTTAGAAAAAAACGTGATTTTTTCGATTTCAAATATTCATAAAAGTTTATAAAATCAACATAACAGATGATGATACTTTTTCATTATTATACATCACTAGCTATATAATTTGAGAAAACTTAAAGAAAAAACGATTTCTGAACTTTTCTGCCTTTAAATATACCCGTGCATAAAGTTTGACAATGCTGATCATAGAAATTTTATCGAGAAATGTCATAAGGATAGATTGTTCGTATAGGGTCTCAAAATTTTTAAAAATGTGCTCGCTTTTTTAATTTTTATTTAAAATGGCTGGCAAATGAACTTGACCTTTAGTGTCGGACACTAAAAGAGTGTACCAAAGGACAATCCAAGCTGTCAATTTCGTCGAAAGTTATCGTGCAAACAAATCTAATACATTCTCTGGATGAGAATGTAAAAAATATGACTTCTTGGTTAGAAATTGAACTGTTTTGTTAAAGAGTCATTCTTTTGGTCAAACATTTTTGTTGAAAA
>JAAAKG020002806.1:0-21694 GCA_010014905.2 Druon quercuslanigerum | reverse complement strand
CACTACTCCCCTCCCTACCAAGTGAGTCACGCCTACCCCGAAAGGGAAACGGCTTAATGGTGTAATAATAATAATTAAGATTAGGTTTCGCTGAAGTACTTCGATAACAAATGATCGCTATATTTCTATTTACAGAATCATCATCATCATCCAATGAACCACCATCAAGGCCACCCAGTCGACCAGCACTAGGTAATTTTAATATTAAAATGAAACCTAAAACAGATAATAGATTTACGCTATTATTACTTCGATATTAACTTCATTATTTCAGCCAAACTGTATGTGTAATATTTATAATAATTACATTTTATAATTTAAAAAATTACTCTTATTTAAAGAAAAACAATTAAATGGGGCATCTTTCTTTTGACCATTAGGTTTATATTGAATATGAATAAATTTTATCAGTATTTTCATATTTATCTAATCAATAAAACAATATTTTATAAATCAATAAACTTATTAATGTTTTGTGGATTATTGTATATATTACAACCTGAAAGAGACGCATTCGTTTGGTTCAAAATTAAATTATTTTGTTCAAAATTCAACAATTTTGATAAGATCAGTTTTTATTTGCAACTTCAACTCTTCGGTTGAAAGTTTGTATTACTGCTGCGGAAATGTAACAATTCTTTAGACTACTTACTGTACTGTTGGGTTAAAAATTTAAACTTTTAGTTTAACAAAATTTTTTTTAAATAGAGGACTCAGGTATTTTGTAGAATGTTAGTTTTTATTGGTTAAATCCAAATGTTTCTTTATTTAAAATATAAATATTTTTTTCTTAGACTGTTAGCCCTTAAGTTTAGGTTAAAAACTGATTTTTTATCTAAACAGTATCTATTTTACTTGCAAATTAAACTATCCTATTCAAAAATCATATTTCTTAATTAAAAATTTATTGATTTGTTTGAAAATGCTTCTATTTTGTTACAGAATCTTTTCTTTTTAAAAAACCAAAAATGTCGATCTCTTTGTGTATAAAAATTCAGTTAAATTTTGTCCAAAATCAGCTTTACATGCAATCTTCAAGCAATTTAGTTACAATTTTATGTAATTTGTTGAAAAATTGTCTTTTTGAAAGAAAAGTTATATTTTTCGTTAAAAATTCAGGTATTTGATTAAAAATTGACGTCTTTGGTTGAAAATGCGTCTTTGCTTCTTGAAAATTAATTTTATTTTTAAAAATTCGTTCTCTTTTTGATACTACTTAGAAATTCTTACATTTTGAAATATGTAAAACCACTAAGAATCGCTTAAAAAATAAAAATTCATGTATTCCCTAAAATTCGTCTATTCCCTAACTCGTTAAGATTCCATTTGAATCCCTATAAATTCCTTTGGATTTTTTGCGAGTGCTATAAAATTCTTTGAAATCCTTAAAAATCCTCTAAAATCATTAAAAACATAAAAATCCACTTAAAAAGTGTAAATTGTTTAAAGGCCCTAAAAAGAAATACAAATTGAAATTATTAAAATAGGTTCTTTAAAAAAAACTAACTCCTGAAAATCCTTTCAAATCGGTCGAAACAATAAAAATCTCTTTAAATTCCTTAAAACCTATTGAAAACGTTTAATATAATGAAAATATAATGAATATAATATAAAAGACTACGAATTTTTTTTAATTTTTCAGGTTTTAAAAAAAAGGTTAGATAAACTCAATCTTTAAGGGCATTGAAAAAATGAAGATAATATTATTAAAATTCGTAGGAAAATTTCAAATTATTTTTTTTATGAATTCTAAAAGAAAATGGAAAATGATTACAAGGCATTGTAAATTATTGTCTTAAATTCTGAGAAAGAGCTTAAAAGATTTTATTGCAAAATTTTGCTATAATATATTTAATTTCAGAACAAACTTAACTAAGGTAAAGAGACATTTAGATGTCTTTAGAATATTAAAAAATAAATAAAACTGATAAAATATTTTTGGTATTTTGTTAGGCTACAAGAAAATGAAAAAAATCTGTAGATTCCTAGAAAAAAGTAAAATGATTTTGTTTTATTTCGATAAATAAATTTTAAGAAAATATTTAGAAAGGTTTTATAACATTTCAAAGGATTTCTAAAAACCTTGAAGAATTTGCAAGATCTAAAGACAATTTAAAAAAAATTTCAATAATAAAAAAGAACTCAGGAAAAAATTTAATAAATTCAAAATACTGGAAGGTGTACAAATTTTGAAAAAATTAAACAAAGAATTTTCTTAAGGTTTATACGAAATCATTGTTTTATTAGCTGTTTTGGAAAATTAACTTTAAGAGAAAATTGAAAAAGGTTTTAAAATACTTCCTTAAATTTGGAAAAAGAGTAGATTCCAAAGCTAACTGTTTTAATTTGGCAAGATTAAATATTTTTTTAATCGAATAAATTCAAGAAATATTTAGCAGATTTGGAAAAATTCAGAAATAATATTAAAACTGTACAAGATTTTAAACCAAATGCTTAGAAGCGTTTAAAGAATTTTTAAAATGTTACAAGTGAAGAAACAAATCCTCTTACATTTCTTATGAAAATTTGAAAGATTTTAAGGCAAGTTTCTAAATTCTGAAAGATTTTATCAAATTTTTAAGAAAAATTTAAATCAGTAGAAAATATTTTTAAAAATGTAAGAGGTTTTGAATGGATTACAAATATTTTATGGCTTGGAAGCATTTCCTAAAATGTTTCAAATATTTGCTTATTTCTCCCAAACTTCTTGAAATCTTAAATATCATTTAAAAAGGCTTGAATGTATATTGATATAAGTTAAAAAACGAAATTATAATAATTTCACTAAGAATATTTTCACATTAAATAAAATATCATTTCTTTTCCAAAGTTATGTGAAAATCCCTTTAAATCTTTGAAAATTCTGAAAAATTCTTTAAAGTCTTTTGACTCTTTTCCGACAACCTAAAATTCTTCAGAATATTTTCAAACCCCCAGAAATCTTTGAAATCTTAAAAAAAAACTTCAAGATTTAATAAAGTTCTTGCAATCTATTTGAATTCCTTGAAATACTTTGAATCGTAGGGAACCCGTTCAAATTTAATTTAATATTATTTATTTTACAAAATTGTCTAGAAATCCCTTGAAATGTTAAAATCTTTGGCAGCAATACAAAATTTTTTGAAATCCTTTTACGTCTTTGAAAAAGGTAAGAATCCTGTAAAATCCTTTAAATTTCTCAAAAATTTTTTTAATCCGCGAAACTATTTATAATCCCATTAAAAGCGACGATATTTTTTTAAACAGTTAAAATATTGGTACAACCTTTGAAATCCACAGAAGTCCCTCGAAATTTTTTAATGGCGTTTGAAATACTCTAAAACCTTATAATATTTTTAAATATTAACGTCAAATAAACAAATAATTTAATTCCACCTTCTGTAAATTTTGTATACTTCAGTAGTAACGAGATAGTGAATTTTTAAATCTTCAAAATAATAATTATACTTTTCTGACTTGATCAGGTATAACAGAGCTACTGAGAATGCCAATTGAGCTGCGAGCAGGTGACATAATCTACCGAGGCAAAAGTTTGGTTGCACGATATTGTAAACTTGGGCAGACTGTTGTGTTTCATGTAATAAATTGTAAAACTGGCAATTACGGTAATTACAAAATTATAATTTTTTTAAAATTTCAATAAAGAAATGCTATTATATTACTAAACTATGAATCAACCATTTAATTGCTAATTCAAAACAAAACTTTCATTATTTCAGTAAAAAAGAATGGTCAGAAATTGACAATAAGAATGGAAGATCTTAAGAATGGTGATATACTGATTCGCAATAAATGGTCTTATGGATTTTATTTAAATGGCGCGTTTTACGAGGCACCTGCAAAAAACCAGAGACAACTGTTATTCTTCTGAAAATTTGATCCAGAATTAGCGCAATACTGCATCCCTGACGAGAAAAAATTTTTTTAAATAAGATTACTAATAAAAAGTGCAAGATTGTCATTGGTACTCTCTGCACTAGTTATTATTAGTATTATTTTTTTTCTTGTATTTGTTAATAAATCTACATTAAAGACCTAGCTAATAATTTTTTGAGGGGAGCAATCATTGTACCGATTATCCATTGAGAGCTTTTTCTGAAGTACCGTTCTCGAATCAATTAAACATAATTGATTCATAAAACTAAACGAAAAATGGTTAATTTGATTTATTAATACCTAAAACTGTATGGTGATTAAATAACTATTAATTTTTAAGTTATTTTAACATAAAATGTAACAATAATATAAAAGTAATCAGTTTGATATTTGGATTATTCAAATATTTGTGTAGGTATAAATAAAATAAAGCAGTGCACTGAATTTGTTAAAATTGTTAATTTTTGTTTTAAACGATTTGGTGACGCTAATTAGTATCCTCAACACACATCATAATTTTTAAGCATAACGAAATACAATTAATTTGAAACAAGGAGCGCAAGCAGGCTTTTGGAATTTTAAATGTGTAAAATAGAACATACAATCATTAACAACTTTCACGTTATAATATTTTTAAATTGTATGAAATTTAAAAATAGCAAGACCAATTTCTTTAAACATAAGAATTTCAGGAAATTCTTAATACTCTCCAAATCCGTACTAGTAGAAATTTCAATAATGCCATTAGTAGCATTAAGCCTATCTAAGTTAATAATTGTATAGTTTTATTCCAGAAAATTCATTTTTTTTCTTAATTTATATTTGAAATTTATATTTTTATATTAATAATAATTGTGTTTAAAGAAGGAAATATTCAAAATTCAAACGGTACCGGCATTTTGTATTTTCAAAACGAAACGCACAATTGCTTTTTAAAGTGTATTTCAGTATGCCGATAAATTAAGACATAATCACCAATAATTATTTCTATTTGCGTATTTTGCTTTCTCATTGACCAAGATTGTTAATGGTAAGATTTTAGAATTTTTTTTAATTCATCTAATTGTCCGGATTTGTGTATGTGTTAATGCGTGTGTGGGTGTGTGGATATGCGGATGTCAAATTTTTTTTATGATCACAATGATATTAATAATTCAAAGTTGATGCAAGAATATAAAAAATTCCTTGGTTCGGGAAAAATCGATGGACCTATAATATTATTACATATCATTAAAGAGTAAGGAGGTCATCATTTATATTATATTTAAAATCTATTTTTCTAGTTGATTTAATGTTGATGCAAGAAGAGAAAAGGTGTCTTCATTTAAAACGAATAGATTGACCTATAATATTGATACATTTTATTTTAAAGTAACAAAGCTCTGGTAATGAATAATATTTGAAAAAACGGTTTTTGTGTTTAAAACCTTTTTCTCTAACATAATTCAAATTTGATGCAAGAACGGAAAAGATTTCTTGCTTAAAGAAATATTGATTGAACTTTGATATCAATACACTTTATTGAAGATCAAGGAAATTATGTTTATTTGTAATATTCGAAACATATCTTTTAAGCAGAAAAACTTTTTTAATTGACATAATTTAATGTTGATGCATAAATAAAAAAGATTTGTAAATTATACAAATTTCAAGTAAAAATTATTCTATTTTTGTGAACAAAAAAAATAAAGTTAGAAAAGGGATAGGGTGCAACGGTACTACACCATTCCCTTTTCCAGCTCAAAAAATTACCATTGCAAATAACAAAATTTTATTTGTTGGATTTGTCTTTGCATTTTAAAAATTGTTCGTATTATATTATAATTTTTTATTCATTGTAAAACTCTATTTTAAAATCGATCAAAATACGAATTTTAGTTTTTTCTAATATGTAAAAATTTACTGAATTATGAATCCGCTTCATACATAAAATGTAAGATTGGCATAAATTTATTGTGTACTTTAGGATTACGTAGTTTAATAAAATAATTAGCCTTAAGGATCATTAATACTTTAGATTTAGGTGGTCCAAAAAATATGATGTAAAAATTATTTGAATGTCTCAGGAAAAAAATTCTTTATTGATTTTTATTTTGTCAACTAGTTCAAAAATTATTGACCGATTAGTTTCTTTGAAATATTATAGATTGCATGATTACCGAATTTCAAATGTTTTTAATGAGGTAACATAAATTAATTTTTTACTTGACGTAAACGTTAAGTTTACTTTTTAAAGAAAGTAGTAAATATGTGAATTTGTTTTTTTAAACGAGAAGATTGCATTCCCTCAGCACTAAATAGTTCGAACAATGGAATAATTTCCAACCAAAAGTTGTTTAGTTAAATCTTCAATACGTAGAATTATTTGTAATACAAAAAGAATTTTCTGCAAAACAGTATAATTTTGTAACAGTAATTAAATCTTCTATAAAAGTGTTGAATTGTTAATAAAATAGACTGAAGGTTTAAGATTAAGGGATCCTATAAGACTTTAAGAAAAATAAAAATTTCAAAGTATTTCAGGCGATTTTAAAGTAATTGAAAGACTTTCCAAGGTTTATAGTGATTTGAAGGATTTTCTAAGATAACTTTAAAGTTTAAGTTCCGTTTAAGTCGTAATAAGATACTTGCCGCGCCGATAAGATGATCTTATCATGCATAAAAAATAATTGTTTTCAGTCATACGGATCGTAAAAGTAAGGTAAACAAAGCTATTTAATGAGCATTTACAAAAGTGCGCGGTTATTGCGGAATATGTATATTTCTTTTTGTCGAATTTTTAATTCAACTGATTAAATCTATTCTATGTGAGGACTTATTTCGATAGAATAATAAAGAAGTAATTACAATAAGCATATTTATAAAAATTGAAAATTTTAGTTCTCAGAATGAGAGTTAATCAATTTCTTTAATACGTTGAAAATATTTTGAAATTTAATTTAATTCCACATACAAAGCTTTCGGAATTTCTCAAAATCTTTTCATGCCATTGAAAATATCTTTAAATTTATTACTATTTTGAAATCTATTGAAATCTGTTCATATCCTCTAAAATTTGTAAGCTCCACAAAATCTGCAAAATAATTGGAGGACCTATAACTGCAAATTTTGTTTGCTTGCATTTTTTAAATTTGCAAAAATGTCAAATAAAATGTAACTTTTTCCAAAGTATAAATCCTTTTAAAAGCCCTTGAATATCATTTCAAATAAACTTATTTTATAATAAAAAATGGAATATTTTGAAATCCCTTGAAATACCTTTAAATCCAATAAAATCTGTAAAATCGCCAGTAATCTCTTGAATTTTCATTTAATTTAATTTATTTTTTACAGTTCACAAGAAATACCCGAAAATCTGTAGAATTCGTAGAAAGTTTACTTAATTCTTTAATTTTTATCTGTTTTTACATCTGTTACCTTCCCTAGGGACTGGAAGACCTTGTACTTGGTGAGGAAGCTTAAACGTGGTGGACGTAGGTTTTAGATGGACCTCGGCCTGCATGCGTATGAATATGGATGAAAGGACCCCTATAAACGGGGTCTCCAGGGTGTTTGAAAAGGATCCCAATAGACGGGCTCTCCTGGTATGCATGTTGGTAGTATGATAGAAGAGCGAAAGGGCCTGGCTAACACGGGCCTTCTGGATCCCTGGGTGAAGATCCCTCCCGGACTGATTCCAGTTCTTGGAATCTGCACGCGAATGACCTGCGGCCTGCAAAGCAACCAAGAAACAGCAGGGGGTGGTGGCTGTGCCCTCCACTTTTTCGGGAGCTGAGGGATTAAAGGTCCCTCTGAGTAAGGGTGTGGAAACTGGAGCGGCCAATCAATCCCCCAATGAGATGAGACGCACCAACGATTCTCTGAAGAGGAGACTGAAGAGACAAGCGCAGCAGGATAGTGGTCCAGTCGTTTATGTTCCACTAATATCAATAGAGCAGTGAGAAGTGCGATTAAAACTACTGATTGCTTCATGATAAACGACTGAGTAGTATGTGACTAGAGGTGCGCGTTTCGGATCATTAGCAACGGTAGCTAAATGAGAATGAACGCGCTGTAAATGAATCAAGGCCACGAATGGCATGTTTTTTTAAATCTTCTAGTTGTGAAAATTCCTGAGTCTTAGACGAGGGATCTTGTGGTCCTTAACAACAGGCCGTTCCACCACTTTGGACAGGTCAACTTTAAGGTTGCAAGCCAGAGGCAGGAGGAGCCTGTCGTTGTACAGGAAGGTCAAAAGCGGACCTCAATGACTGCTCCCGCTCTAACCATTATTTAAATTAACTTTCATCACAGCAAGGGCGCATCTGCAGTTTTACAGTGGGATATGGCTGAGAGACACAAATGCATCTTGTTAACCCAGGAACCCTGGTTATTACAATATACCAATAGGGGTTTAGGTGGGGCTGGTTTTTGTTACAGGCACCTCAAGGCGGCCAATCGAAGAGCTGGCAAAAGGAATCAACGTCGTTCCAGGGATTTGATGGTAATAGCCACTTATCCTCAAGGAATATGAAGGATATTCATGGGATCAGCTTACTTTCCATATGATAGCAATTCCAATCCACCAGAGGAGGTACTTACACTGGTGGAATACTGCAAGGTAAGGGGTCTTTCTCTTCTGTAGGGGTACGATGCTAAATCCCACCATACTTTGTGGGGCAGCACTAATGTCAACTCAAGAGGTAACTACTGATTTAGATATTATCAATACGGGGAACACCTCAACATTTCGTAACTCGGTCAGGGAGGAAATCATTGACATCACTCTCTGTGCCGGTAGTTTTACACATAACATCAAGAAGTGGAGAGACGTAGATGAACCTGCTCTCTCAGATCACTCACAGATAAAGTTCGAATTGGAATCCATTGTACCCATCTCTTGTCATTAATGGGCCTAAAATCCAAGAAGACCGGGCTCGGTTCAATTTTCCACGGAACTAAGTAGTGCACTTTCAGAGGCAAAGTATGAAAGCTGGACCAACTTTTGCACAGATATCGAGAAAGGAGCAGAGGTTTCTAGAATGGACAAGCTGCTTTTTCTAAACTCGGACGCTGTCCTCCGCACTCTGAAATTGCCTGGCGGGGGATACTTAGAGTCGGACGGGGATACCTTGGCTCATCAGACCAAGGCACATTTTCCGGGCTTTACAAAGATAGGAGAAGAGGAGATGACACCTCCGAGGCAATTAAACTTGCCTGTCACCCAACTGGGACCGAAGCGGCGGCTAGCCAACGAGATTGTTATCCCAGCTAGTGTCAGCTGGGCCCTAAACTCCTTTAGTCCTTACAAATCTCCTGGTCTAGATGGCATATATCCAGTCTTCTTACAGAGGGCTGGTGAGATTATCATAGCGCCGATTAGGAAACTTGTTATGGCTAGTCTGACGTTGGGTTATGTTCCGAGAGCATGTAGAGGTGCTAGCCGTAATTTTCATTTCGAAAGCAGGTAGAATCGGGTGTCCTTAACCTCAGGATTTCCGTCCCATTAGCCTTACATCTTTCATACTAAAAACTGTGGAAAGACTCGTGGGCAGTTATATCGGCGACAAGGTCTTGCCACGTAAGCCGCTTCACATGCAACAGCACGCCTATAGTGTTGATCGCTCGACGGAGACGGCCCTGAGCACAGCAGTTAACTTAATTGCAGGACAACTTAAGCAGAAAGGTATCGACATCTGGATTTTCCTATACTTATAAATTTTCGCCAGAAAAAAAATTATTATAAGAAAATCAATATTGATATAATGAATATTAAAATATTGAAAGAGTGGGTATAAACCTAGAGAAAGTAAAAACGAATGATTTATTTATTTACTTAAGTTTGATATTTAAACATTTTAGAAGGTTTAAGAGAGGCCACAGAATTCGAACAAATTTTTGGAGACTTTCGCGGATTTTAAGGTTCTTAAAACTATTTTAAAGGTAATTCAGATGTCAACTAAATTTAAAAGAGTTCATCGGCTTTTCAGAGATGTAAATATATTTAAACTAATTTCAAGTAACTTAGCAATATTTCGAGAAAGTTTTGAGAATTTTTTAGATTTCCAAACATTTTCGGAATTTTAATGAATTCCAAAGACGTTTAAAATTTTTAAAGCATTACAAAGGTTTTTCAAAAATTGCATAGGATTTCCAAAGGTTTTAAAGTACTTCTAGTGAGAATGAAAAAATTAATCAAAGTAATTCAGAAGGGACTTCTGGCTATTTCAATCATTTATTTAAATGATAATCAATTAATTTTAAATGATTTATACTCTTTCGAAAAGATTTTTAATTTTTCTGAAAATTTAAAGGAATTTTAAGTGATTCTAAAAGAATTAAAGAGATATTTATAAAAATTTTAAGTACATGTATGCTTTCAGGTAAAAACTATTTAATTAATTTAAAAAAATGTTGTTGCACGACCCCTAAATATTATCTGATTAAATTTTCTTTTTCCACATATTATTTTTATATTATAAAAAGGAATCATTTAGGCTATTGTCCGATTATGTTTTTTAAAATTTCTTTTTACTATAAAAAAATGGACTACCCTAACGTCTATCTGTAAATACTAGTTTCTTCTATGTAACTTTAAAATTTATTTTTCATTAATCTCAACTTTTCTCCTGCCGTTCGCTGTTCGATTTTCAGAAGCGACAGTAGAAATTTAATATGCATTTTATATTAAATTTGATATACATGTCGGAATAGCAGCGTGCTTGAAAACTCAAAGTGTTTTCATTTCTATAGATATTTTCCAGTAGTCGCAATTAAAGTAATAAGCTACAATTCGTTGAATGAATTGCTTTTTATGATTAAAGTACAAAGTACACATTCATTGTACTTTAATCATAAAAAGAAATTCACTAGTTACGTTTAAAATCCAGTTTTAATTTTAGATAACTAGAAGAAGGTAGCAGTTCTTATTCTTAAGAAACGAAAAATTCTGCTTAACTTATTTTGATTTTTTTCAAAATGAAATTATCTGAGTGATGGTCGTGAATGTAAATAAAATTTAATTTACACGCTTCTTAATGACGATTTTATATGACTAAGATATTAATTTTGAACTGCATTAGCATTTTTCATTTATCGATATTTTGAACAAGGTTGATCAAAAACAATTTCGGCTTACAATTCATTAACTAAAAATTGGTTTTCTAAAAACAATAGCAGAAAAAATCTTTTTTGCTTTATTCTTTAAGTGTAAAGCCATCTGACAATGTTATTAAATGTTTACATTGTAGTCCTACTGTACATATTTATGTCAAAAGCAGGAATTGTTGTTAAATTAATTAAAAATTATTCCCTAAAATGTTTATGTTTGAAAAAAATTCAGTTAAAATTGCAAAAGAATCTGAATAAGATTATTATCACGCTAAAAAATGATCTTATCAGTATTTGTACAGAAAATAATAATCATAGTACTTACGATAGCATTACGTCAAATTCATAACAGTTTTAGGAATCTTGAAACTAAGGTAAACAAATATATTTACTGTATGTGCAAGAGTGCGAGGTTATTGCGCAGTATGAACTTAATTAAAATTTATTCAATTAAAAACAATATTCGTGAAAAATAATTTTAGAGAGTAATAAAACAGAAATTAGAATACTGAAATTCGTACAAATTGCTAAATTTAAATTCCCAGAATCAAATGACCAAGTACCACTCATTAGCAATATTTTTAAATCCAATACAACCTTAAAACCTATTCATCGAAATTAAAAAATTTGAACTCTTGAAGTTAAAAAAGTTATAAAAACTGAAATTTAAATTAAAACACTCAAAATGGAAACTTTTAACACATTTTAAGTGTAAAATTTTATAATTAATTCCGTTAAATTACAAAATTAAAAATTTTAAACTCTTATAAGTTGCATAGTTGTCAGAAACAATAAACATTGTAAGATTTTAATTTTCTTCAAACTGACAACTTTTTATATACCTTGAATTTCAAATTTTTAATAAAATTTTCACAAAGTGTCTGTATACTTATGAAAATAATGCAACATTTTCCTAAAATTATCGAAAAATCCATAAAAGTAAAAAAAAATTGCCTTCCAATCTTGCAGATTTATTTTTAACAAATTTTTAACAAATTTTGGAACCTTTTAAAATGCTCATGAACCTTTTGAATGCTGCTTTTAAAATGATTAAAAATCTACATTTTCTAAAATCCTCCTAAGTTTTAAATTATTTTTTAATCATTTCAAGACTTTTATACATTTCTTCAGCTGACTCGGATTTCTATAAAAAATAATAATTGTTTCATTTTAGCACTTAAATAAAAAATTGGCGATGACATGTCATAATAAATGTTAAAATAATTTAATTAGTTAATAATAAAAATATTTCAAAAATTTGTCAAAATTTGAAAGTTTGATCAAAATTCATATCATGTAAAATAAGGCGGAACCTTTTTAGATTAAATGTTCTGAAAATAATATAATTATTCATGCTTTCTGATTGAAAAGATAAAAAATGATTAGATTGAATTTTGAAGGAATAAAAATTAAACTCTTATCAGTTAATAAATCATTGTGGACTCGGTATAGTCTTGAGGTTGAATTCACAAAAATAATTTTTCGCGCAAACAACTCTGTTTCATAAACTATTCTTTTATTATAATTTTTATGCGTCTAAATCTTTAAAAAATAAAATTCTTATCTACAATAACTTGGTTATATCACTTATTAATTAATAGAGATTTAATTTTTAATGCTTTGAAGCCTATCAACTATTATTTAAGATTTTTAAAATTTTTAAGGGTGTTTTATTTTTACTAACAGAATTGTTTTTTTTAAACGCTTTGTTTAAAATAAGATTTATTTCTTATAAAACTAATCCAATTATATTAAGCTTTAAATTTTTGATTAAAAATTACCTTCTTTTGGTTAGAAAAACTTTTTTATAGAAAATTAGTTTTTTTGGATTTGAAAATCACAAATTCTGTTTGTAAAAACTTGTTGTTGAAAATTCAATTCAATTTTCGTTACTCCTTTAGGTCCTACAGAATTCTTTAAAATCTTCTAAAATCTTTGGAAAAGTTAAAATTCATTTTAAAATTTAAAATTATTGAGATCCCTTTGTATATCTCTTAAATTAAGCTTATCAATCACGACTTTTCGCCAGTCTTTGATCAAAAAGGTCTTCCGCTTACAATTCATTAACGCAAAACTAGTTTAAAATATAAAAAAATACACAAAAATCAAAATTAATCTTAATAATATTATTGCCAAAATGGTAAAATAATCTTATCAGTATTTGTAGAGATAAAAAATTTACTTCCCAGAATGAAACGACAAAATTTGGACCATCTATTGAAAATATTTTTAAGCCCATAAAAGTCTTGAAATCTGTTAACATAATAATATTAACATATTTAAAAAATTCTTTCAAATCCCTGTAAATCATGTCTTGAAGACTATTAAAATTCCCTAAAATCCCTTAAGATCTTTGGAAATTAAAAAATCAATTTTCAAAATTATAAATCATTTAAAAAGCACTTGGAGACAATTTAAATTATACTAATGCATTAAAGTTATCTAAAATATAGATTAAATCACTAGAAATATTTCAAATTCCTTGAAATTATTGGAAATTTAAAAAAATCCATGACCTCTTTTAAAAATAACACAAAATTATGGCATTATTTTTCAGCGAATCGTGTTCTAATTTCTCTATTTCTAAAAAACATGTTTGTCAGGATAATCTGGAAGCATTTTTGTCGATTTTCTTCAATGCGGATTGGGTAATGTGAAAAAGTAGAAGAAAAAAATGTTCTTAAATTCAAGATTTAGTTAATCAAAATTTTATTATTGAGACAAAGTCAGACATATTGAGCAAAATTATAATATTAATTTCACATGAGCATGAGTAGCTTTTTTTAAATTACCAATCACTCGCAATTGACAACAAAACAGTTCAATTTTTAACCATAGTTACATAATAAATTATACAATTATATTTTTATTTTAATTACAATTATACATTACATAATTATAATAATAATACGTAATTCAAAAATTAAAGAGATAAATTTTTTTTTTAAATTAAGTTTATAACCAAGAATTGTACTTTTTGTTTGAAAATTAAATAATTTCGTTAAAATTACAATGATTTTGTTTAGAATTTTGTTTTGGTCGAAAATTTAGGCTACCTGGGTAAAAGTTGAACTACTTTATTAAAAAAAATTTTTCTTATAAAATTAATCTTCATGGTTAAAAAATCATATCTGGGTTGAATAATGAACTCTATTTTCAAAAATTACTTTCTTTTGTTGAAAATTCATAATCTTAGTTGTAAATTTATATTTTTTGACTAAAAAATCAACTATTTGGGTTAAAGCTAAACCCCTTTTTAAAAAGTTTATTTTTTTTTAATATCACCATTTTAGCAGAAAGTTCATATTGCCTGGCTAAAAATTTAACTGCTCTGTAAAAAATTCGTCTCCTTAGCTGAAAAATGCAAAAATTTGTTATAAAAAATTTAAACTCTGTGATTATTTCCTGGTTGAAAACTTATCTGTTTTCTAAATCATGCATTTTTTTTGTTTTAAAATTCAAAAAATTTGTTGCAAATTAAAATTTAACAAAGTAAAATTTAACTGCATTCTTAAAAAATGATCTTTTCTATTTAAGAATTCGATTTTTGTTTTTGAAAAAATTAATTTTAAAGACAAAAACTTAACGTTTTGATTTTTGGTCAAAACAATATCTATTCTATTTTCAAATTTGCCTTTTCAGATTAAAAATCACTTTTCTTCATTAATAATCAGTCGATTTGTTTAAACATCCTACTATTTGATTAAAAATTATTTTTTTTTCATTTGGTTTAAGTGTTTAAAATTTTGTCCTTTGGTAGAAAATTAATCTTTTACGACAGAACTTTTCACAATAATGGTGAAATTTTCTTATAATGTGCTTCTTTTTAAGAAATTAAATGTTAATAACTAAACATTAAATTATAAAACATATTTTTTAATATTTTTAAAACTTTCAAAGAAGCTTTCATTTATTTCATGAGCAAAAATCATTTAACTAAAAAATGATTTCATGAGAAGAATAATATGATCTTGCTAAAAATTTTGTTTTGCTGAAATCTTTATTTAAGCTATGTGCTTCAATTGTTTAAGACACCTGTTTAAATACCTGAGCTATAGTAATACTGACTATGCAATTTAGTTATACAAAAAAATATCAGCCTACGGGTCTGTTGGTCCAAGTTTTAAGAAATATGAAAATAATCTTGCAAAACTGATTGGTGGTTTTATAAAAGGGGAGATGTTTCTCTCCGTACGACACGACGTAAGCTATTCGTACAAATATAAAATTTGTTTAATAGGTAGTAATAAAAATACGATTTATGCCCAAGCCAATCAACAGCCTACTCGTAGACGAGAATTTGTGTCAATAATGAGATAACAGCTAGTATATATACAAGCAAAAAATATTCAATAAACATCCAGTGGCAGTGAGAGAAATTCTTCAAAATTTGTTTTACAGTTTCTACATCAAAATGAAGATTTCTGTCTTTACGCTGCTCTTTACGTTGGTGGTTTTCCCTAACTCTATTGGTACGTAGAACATAACATAATACATAATCAATTATTTATTAAAGCATCTGCAATACAAATATCAACTATATTACAAAAATTTTTCTAAAAAAGATTACTAGTCACAAATATTTTGATTATTATTTTTAAATCCTGATCAGATTTTGCAAAAATTCTACTTTTTTGCTTCTTGCACTTTTTTTGTACATTTGTGGTTTAGAAGCTACTGCTCAGAAAAATTTTAAACTTTTACATTGTCTATATCGAGGTTAAATCTTTTTAATTATTCCAACTTCTTGTATTGTGCACAAAAAATACCTTGACAAGTGTAACCTTCAGTTTTATGTAAAGGTTATGATAACACGAATACTTTTGAAAAAAATAACGAAACAAATCGAGCCTAGGCAGTCCTTCTTTATGTCTCAAAAGAAGCGTAATATTTTACAAAATCAATCGAAAATTAGGCCCCACAAGATTATCATAAAAACTTTTTTGATTCTCTTGACAAATCAAAAATATTAATTGTAGCCGCACAAAAAGTTACAAAAAAATAAAAAATTACATTGTTCGATCAAACTATGCAAGGTACGAAAGAAAATAATTAAAAAAAAATGCGATTCCAAAAAATATTTTCGAATTTATTACTAGTCGGTTTTGGAAAGAATGCGTAGTTTTAGTTCCGTAGTACAAAAACAAATAGATAGAAGAATGTTGTTCGCCGAAAAAAAGAAGATACAAATTTGTTATACTTTATTACATTCTCATCATTGACGATTGAGAAAGAATGAGGTTTTCAAAAATCCTACAAAATTTCTGTAAACCATTTTTCAATAGAACTCGTCATTTTGTTTTATTTTTCAAAAGTGGTATGCGAAAAACCGAAAATTTAAATTTTCAGCCAAAAAATTTCTTTGTACCATTTTTTAAAGAACTCCCAGTTTTTAATTTATTTATCGCAATTGATGTGAAAAAATAGAAAATTAAATGAATTGAAGATCGGAAAAAAATTAGTTTTAAGAGCAACATTCTTTTGTTCTAACAAAATTTGTTATGTCAAAAAAAGGACCTTAGGTTTAGCAGGCAAATTTTTCAGTAGAAGCGATAAAAGAAACAATTGAAGTCAGACAATCAAAGAGTGGGGAAAACCTCCAGAATTCACCCCCTCCACTTAAAACAACATCTCGCTCCGCGTTCAGCGAGTCAGAATATTCTCGAATCACACAAACTCAGAACAGAATGATGTTTGGAAACACTTCACTTTGCAGCACTCATAATAAATCCCATTTTATCAACAAACAAAATTAATGATATTTTTAATTTGAAAGTACAATGAAAAAACTATCAATATGATCAAAAACTTTCATCGCCGTATCTAGCATTTCCCTATCTTAGGGAAATCGATCTGAAAAAATAACTATTTCTAAAAGAACTGAAAAAAACACATTTTAAGCAATAATTATTGTTTAGCATTTCAGAAGGAGTAACCTTTTTCAAATTCTAAAAAATTACTTACTTAGAATAGAACAAACAAGTAGAATTATCAGCAAATTAAAATGTGGATATTTGTTATCTTGTTTGAAGTAAAAGCGTTTAATGAAGGCGTCTTTATTTACATAATTAACTTTTGAGTTTGTTGAAAAACTTAATTAACAAAAGATGCCTATATCTCTTTTTAAAGAATCATCATCGTCCAGTCCATCAGCGTCAGAGCCACCCGGTTCACCAGTACGAGGTAATTTAAGACTAAACTACAACCCAAAACAATTCCTAGAGGTTTTTTTTTATTCTCAGATATTTTTATATTTATTTAATAAGTAGAAGAAATTTTTATAACACAATTAATTTATTAATTAATTTTTTAATAAGGTAATAGAACAAATTAAATTCATCCATCATTTAAACTTTGAACACTTTTTTAGGAATATTGTCAATATTAAACCTAAAATAGACGCGTTTACGATTTTCCTTGCACAAGATAGAATTTTGAATAGTGAAATTTACTAAATTTTAGGAAAAGGTTTATTCAGAGTTTAAATGAAGCATAATAAATGATAAAGTTAGCTATTTGCTGAAAACAAACAATTGTCCTCAAATTTAACGTAGATACTTTTTTGTAATGTTTATAAATAATTATTATTAAATCACTATTTATTTACCATAAACGATTTTTCTTATTTTTTGATATAATAATTACAGGCTTCAAACTCTGTATTCAAAATTTAACTGTTTGTGGCAAATTTATATTTTTAGCTCAAAATTCAAAAATTTGTTTGAATAATTACTTTTCTGTTGGATTGAAAACTCAAATGTTTGATTGAAAATAAATCTTTTAAGTTGAGGATATTCATCTCGAAGATTCAACTGATTTTTTTTTAATTAACATTTTTCTGGGAAACTGATATTCTAGTGTTAAAAATTCAACACTTTAGTAGAAAAATCAATTATTTTGTACAACTTAAAACTGTTATGTACAAAATTTGTTTTTGGATTGAAAAATAATTCTTTTGTATAAAAATTTACAGCGAAAGTAGCCACATCCATTTTTAAACTAATCAGTTAAAATTTTATAAAATTTGTTGAAAATTCGTCTTTTTGAAAGAAAACATATCTTTTTGTTTAAAAATTGACGTATTAAACACTATTCTTTGCTAGAAGAAAATTCTTCTTCTGCATTGACAATTCGTTACCTTTTTGATTATCCCATAAATCCACATACATTCCGTTGCATCTAATTTATTTTTTCGAAATTCACTACAAATAAAGTTAAAAATCCTGTAGGATCCCCTTAAAACCGATAAAATCTTTTTAAATTAGTTGAAATATTTGAAAAACTCTTAAAATCCGCGAAATATTTTGAAATACTATAAAACCTCCTAATATGTCTGTGAATTTTTAAATTAAACAAATGATTTGATTGTACTTTCTCTATTTTTGTATCGCCATGTTCAGTATCTTAACATTCTTTACTTCCATGCTTATTTTCCTATGATGATTTTGGATAATGGTTTTTAAAGAATTGCGAAAAAATTATAAGAAATTCATTATAGGATAATCATTATTGTCCTATACTAAAATGCCTATAATATTTTTTCGCAAGGAAGGTAGACCTTTCGATATAAAAACAAAGAATAAAAATCTTTAAAACAGTAGGTATATATATTCTTTCTTAATTGATCAGCTAAACCACGGCTACGAATTGTTCCAATTGAGCTGCAAGCAGGTGATGTGGTCCACTGTGGTAACAAAAATGCTGGGCGATATATTAAAGTTGGCCGTATCGGGGTGTTTTATAAAATGAATTGGGAAACTCAATGTTTAGGTAATTAAAACTTTATGACAATTCTAATAGTCCATAAGTAAAATGATAAGACATTACTTAGCCACGAGTCAACCACCTAATCACTTATTTATTGCAAATTTTTATTAATTCAGTAACAACGAACGGTCGATACGTGTCAATACCAAAGAAAGATCTAAAGAATGGTGATGTACTGATACGCAAAAAATGGTTGCTTGGAACTTGGGTCCAGAACGCGTTTTACGAAGTACCTGAAAGCAAGAAAAAACAAATGATCTTTCCCTGAAACTTTGATCGAGGTTTAGCGAAATATTGCCACCCTGATGACAACCTGGAAACTGTACAACTGCATTTCTAGCGAACTAAAATATTTTATAAAACGCATTCACATCTGTAGCATTCGACGTAAGATTATCGGTACAATTTTAGGCCTCTCACAAAAAGATTAGCCTTCTTATCAAAATACACCACATAAACCAATATTTTCTTATAAAACTACTAACAAATAGTGCAAGATTGTGCCAATCATTGTACCGATTATATTAGGATTTAAAGAAAACAGTACCATTCCTTAATAAGGCGCACATACTCTGTTTATTAAAATAAAACAGAAAATTGGTAAACCAAAATATCAATATGAAAAACTGTATAATAATTGAGTAACTAATAATTTTTTATTTTTCTTAATACAAAATCTGTATTTAAATCTTTGCGTGAGTACAAAATAAAATAAGGAGTGTACCTAATTTGTTTAAATTGTTTATTGTTTATTGAAACCATTTGGTTTCGCTGATTAGTATCCTTAACACACATTAACATTATCCTTAACAAGAAATTCAATCACCAAATACTACTAATTAAAAAAGTATAGATACTTAATATTGGAATTTCACTGACTATTATTTTAAAATAAGAAGCTCACGGATAGAAATTGATTATTTACTTAACACTAATATTACCTTTGCTTTTTATAAAACGTAACGCGTGAAAAAAAAAGAATTTTGTAAATATGTTTTTATAAGATTCAAGTATGACCTCTATATTAATTAAATTTTCAAAAACTGAGGATTTTGTAGCATTGTTAACTTTACTGACATAGTAAGAAGGCCATACGAAGAAAATTGTAATGGGCTAGAAGTTAATTCATCAGTTAATCCAATAAAACCAATAGCATTAAATAAAGAAAAGTGTCGTGCACATCTTATCTTTCCTCGCAGCACGTATTTTGCAAACCTCTTCTTGTGATGATACTCACTCTTTCTCAGTACCTTCAACTGAATTTGTTATTGTAGAAATTAAAGTACCTAATGCTGCTAATATCCTTCTCTTGAAAGTTAATTGTCCACCAAATACTGGCCCTATCACTGATCTTGAAACGGCATTTTCTCTTCACTTCTTCCTTTACACTAATGCTATTATCGTCGGCGATTTTAATGCCGATCTTTGTAAAGATGCCTATTATTCTAACCATATCCAACGATTTTTCTTTTTCAATAACCTGTACATCGTATCGTACTCTCCCACACACCATACTGCCTCTTCTCACACATGGTTAGATATATGTGCTGTTTATGATGAGGACAGGATAGTAGAATATGGCTAAAAAGAAGTAGCATTTATATCGCAGCATGATCTCATGCATGTTAAGTATTGTTACCTACTCCCTAAATAGAAAAACAGACTCCTATCTTATCGCGATTTTCGTAACATAAATGTTGATGATTTCTTGAGATATTTTGTATCTTTTAATTGGTCTGAAAAGTCTTCAGTTGATCCGATTGAAAATAAAACTTCTGTGTTTATTGCACTTGCAATCGATGCTAATGAAAAATTCTCTACGCTTCATATGTACCAACCTAGGAGATTATCTGGGCCGAGGAGCACTCAGGAACTAAGGTCAATGATGAAGGAAAGAGACAGGCTATAGAAAGTAGCCATACGTAATAACTCTGATTATCTCATGTTTCAGTTTCGTTCCCTGAGAAACCGGGTTTACAATAATTTTCTATCTAACAGAATTGCTTATAGTACAGCCAAACTAACGAACATCAATGACCCTTCTCGCCTTTGGAATGAGTTCCGCAGATTGGGCCATGTTAACCCTAAAAAGAATGATGGATCTTTGCATATGTCTGTTGAAGATTTTAATACTTATTATCATTCATTTTTGAATATATCCTCCTCATATTCCTTTTTGCCACCTACTACATCACAAAATACTACTACATCACAAAATGCTTTTCTCCTGTAAGGTTTTTGAGAAAATTATATCCAAGCAATTGACCGAATATCTTGAAACGAACAATCTGTATGATACATATCAAACTGAATTTAGGCAAGGCCACAACACCCAGGCTGCTCTGATGAAGGTTACCAGTGATATAAAGCTTGTCATTGACTCACGTATGGTCACCGTTTTAGTTCTTATTGATTTCAGCAAAGCTTTCGATATGGTGGATCATGGTATCCTCCTTAGTAAACTGAGAGGAATTAGTTGCTCAAGTAAAGATGTAGCATAGTTTTCTTCCTATATTCTTCATAGGCAACAAGCGGTATTTGAACCTGATAAAAATATGTTATCTAACTGGCTTCTGGCTACAACTAACAAAATTTCTATTAGCGTTTCTAAGACGAAGGCCATGAACCTCGGTGGTCCTGCCCATCTTAGTAACATTGATACGTCAATTTTACCTCCGCTAATGTTAAATGGTTCTATTATTTAATACACTAACTCTGCTAGCAATTTAAGCGTCCTATTTAATCCTTCGCCTAACTGGCAGGACCAGGTCTGTTGTATTGTTAATAAAATACATAGAACTTTGTATCCTCTTAAAGGTAACAGAAAAATCCTGGATAAGTCTTTCCGCATTAAATTAGTATCTACATTGATCTTTCCTCTCTTAGATTACTGCTGTCTGGTTTACGATTATATATCACTCGAACTCAATGTAAAACTACAGAGAGCACTAAATGCATGTGT